>JAJLTH010000022.1:0-143077 GCA_030568035.1 Tetrapisispora nanseiensis | reverse complement strand
TGTTCACCAAACTATCAATGATTCAAAATCTTAATATGCACTGTTTTTATAAAACTTGAAGGTCATCGCGGTTTAAATTTTTCAAATAATAAATATTACTAATACTAAAAATCACATAACCCAAAAGATGTAGAGACTGAATACTCAAAAAGTAACCAAGCAAATGTTTAGTTCACCCAATTAATTAATCACAGAAAAAAAAGTGTATAATTGACAATTAAAACGGTATCAGAGACATATGAATAAACCTGTTGGTTATTAATTAAAAGTACAAATTATTCTACCATATGTGTTTTGGATTACTATGGCGAACTGTAATAATTTTTCAGAATCGTTAACATGAACTTTTCGTTAGAAGCCGAAACAATGAGGCAAAGGGGATAATAAATAATTCATTGATATTGAAATTTTAATGTCTGTTTTATTCAAAAGCAACAATTTACAACATCAAATTTAGTTGCATGAAATATGATGTACGTTCTGTTTGAGATCAGATAGTATTTTTGTTGTTTTTTTCACAAAAAAAATATATACGTTTATTAATCATTAATATATTTACTAAGAACTAAAGCTATCTTTTTTTTTTGTTTTTTTTTTTATTTTGATAGTGGATCCAGTGTTGGAATGTATAAAGCCATCTTAAGGAAGAATACAAGTATTCCAAGATTCATAAACAAAAAATTTAATCTCTTCCATTCTTCTAAAGTAACCATGTCAAACTCTTCAATTGATATTACAAAAATCAACCAATGGAATAATGATAATGTCAAAGATTTGACTCATCAGTTAGCCTCTACCGTTTTGAAAAATGTTAATGCTGATGAAGCTTTGTTAGACAGATCCCGTTTATTGAAACAAGATATCAGAATATTCAATACCGCTATTGAAAGTGATGCTACCCCAGTAACTAATCAACGTTCTTCTGGTAGATGTTGGTTATTTGCTGCTACTAATGAATTAAGATATAATGTAATTGATGCATTGAATTTGAAAGAATTCGAGCTATCTCAAGCGTATCTGTTCTTCTATGATAAATTTGAGAAAGCTAACTACTTTTTAGATCAAATTATTGATACATATGAGGAAGATAGCGATTCTCGTTTGCTGCAATATTTACTATCTTCACCTACACAAGACGGTGGTCAATATAGCATGTTTGTCAACTTAGTGGCCAAATATGGATTGATCCCTAAGGATTTATATAATGATTTACCAATCTCTACTATAGCATCTGCTAAATGGAATGCTTTATTGACAACCAAATTAAGAGAATATGCCGAGATATTGAGAGAAGAATTAAAGAAAGGCAATGACGTTTCTGAGTTAAGAACAAAATTCCAAAAAGAAATATTTACTACAATGACTCTGTTTATGGACTTGCCACCTATCAGGCCTGATGAAACTTTTACTTGGACATATGTTGATAAGGATAAAAAAATTCATACCCTAAAATCTACTCCAAAAGAATTTGCTTCCCAGTACTGTAAAATTGACTGTGCCAAACCAGTTTCATTAATTAATGATCCAAGACACCCATACGGTAAAATCATCAAAATTGACCGTTTAGGTAATGTCATTGGTGGCGAATCCGTCTATTATTTGAATGTCGATAATAAAACACTATCAAATCTTGTTATTCAAAGACTACAAAATAAAAGACCAGTTTTCTTTGGCTCACACACTCCAAAATTTATGAACAAAAAATTTGGTATCATGGATGTTGACTTGTGGAACTACAAATCCATTGGTTACACATTAAATCAAACTAAGGCTTCTCGTATCCGTTATGGTGAGAGTTTGATGACTCATGCAATGTTAATTACTGGAGCTCACGTTGATGAAACTAGTCAGAAACCAGTACGTTACCGTGTTGAGAATTCATGGGGTAAAGATTCCGGTAAGGATGGTATGTATGTAATGACCCAGAAGTACTTCGAAGAGTATTCATTCCAAATTGTCGTTGACATCGATGAATTGTCCCCAGAGTTAAAGGAAAAATTTATTAAGAAGGAGGAAAGTCCAATTGTATTGCCAATTTGGGATCCAATGGGTGCATTGGCTAATTAATAAGTCTTAAGCACTTTGAGGTTCAAAGAAACTCCTGTTTTCTTTTTGAATATGTAAATATTTTATGTAAACTTTTATACCAGATAAGAAAATGATAGCTGAACAAGCACATTGATATCTTATTAATATAACCAGCCTATTCTTTTAGACACCACGAATAATAGCATTATGACAATGCTTGTTGAACATCCAATACTGTAAAATACGTCACGTGCCTGTTGTTTCAAAGCAATAAGTAGTTAAAAAAAAAGAAAGAAAGAAAAATTACCATGAATTGTTCAAAAGAATGTTTCAACATAAATTTTACATACGTATTTCTTCTTAAATAATGTATATGTTTAGCTGATAAATCTAAGAAACTTATGATTAACAACAGTATTTAACTTAAACAATTCAGAATTTTAAATATTATTAAAATCAGAAGCGATCTCTTGAGCAGAATTTACAACAGAAATTCAGATTTGTGTCAAACATAACTGGTAATTATCAAAAATAATTAAGCAGCAAGAGGACTATTAGAACCTGTTAACTCTATTAAAAGGAATACCAGGTAGCCAATTTTGATATTTGTTTTAGTCTTTTTTATTTGCATGTTGTTTGTTGACCTCTTTGCTATTTTACTGGCTATAAACTAATATCGGAGAGTTATAAGATAAAACTAAACTTGGTTCCATAAGCACTCTATTCAAAAAATCTGGGAAGATACATTAATTATCAGTTCATTTAACAATTGTATCTAATTTTACATAATAATCACATATTTTTAGGATTTGAAAATATCATATAAGAACAAATAGGTATCATTATAATGTTTCCAGCATTTCGGTCGATGATAATACTGACATTGTTATTTGTCATTAACTTAACATATTCAATTAAAATACCTTCCAAAAACCATGAGGAAAATCAATATTTTGCAATTGAGAGTCATTTGTCTGTAGAAGAACTTTTAAAAATTCATTCCAATTGGAAATTCGAGCATAATGTCAGAGGTTTAGATGACCATTATGTTTTTTCTAAAAAATACGACATAAATATTAGACAAATAAAGAAAAGGAATGATTTGTCATCATTAGATGGTGTCATATCATTCCATGATCTACCCCCAATTACTTTACACAAAAGACAGCCAGTGCCGGTTCCGCCAATTGATTCAAGTCTGCTACCACTGAAAGAAGCATCTGAAAAATTAGATATTAAAGATCCACTTTTTACAAAACAATGGCACCTAATAAACCCAAATTTTCCAGGAAATGATGTCAATGTTACCAGCGTATGGTATAATGGTATAACTGGTAAAGGTGTTGTTGCTGCGATCGTGGATGATGGTTTAGATCATAATAGCGAAGACTTGAAAGATAACTTTTGTGAAGCTGGTTCTTGGGATTTTAATGAAAACAAAAAATTACCAACTCCAAAATTAATCGATGATTACCATGGTACACGTTGTGCTGGTGAAATTGCAGCTGTAAAGAACGATTACTGTGGCCTAGGCGTAGCTTTTGGTGCAAAAGTTTCAGGAATAAGAATATTGTCAGGTCAAATAACAGCTGAAGATGAAGCTGCTTCTCTAATTTATGGCTTAGATATTAATGATATTTATTCCTGCTCCTGGGGTCCTCCAGACGATGGGAAACATCTT
This sequence comes from Tetrapisispora nanseiensis, assembly GCA_030568035.1. Lineage (NCBI taxonomy): Eukaryota > Fungi > Ascomycota > Saccharomycetes > Saccharomycetales > Saccharomycetaceae > Tetrapisispora > Tetrapisispora nanseiensis. Next base: position 139,368 of record JAJLTH010000022.1, on the reverse strand, counting down.
CAAGCCCCTTCTGATCTTGTGAAGAAGTCAATGATCAAAGGTGTTCAAGACGGAAGAAAAAGTAAAGGTGCAATTTATGTCTTTGCTAGTGGTAATGGTGGACATTATGGTGATAATTGTAATTATGATGGTTACACAAATTCTATTTATTCTATAACTATCGGTGCGATTGATCATAGAGGTTTGCATCCTCCATATTCCGAAAGTTGTTCTGCCGTCCTTGCAGTGACATATTCCTCTGGTTCTGGTGAATATATTCATTCAACCGATATCCATGGTAAATGTTCTGACCGACATGGTGGTACATCTGCAGCTGCTCCTTTAGCTGCGGGCATTTATGCTTTAGTTCTTGAAGCAAATCCAGAATTAACATGGAGAGATGTGCAATATATTTCAATTCTATCATCCGTGGAGGTCCCAAATGCAGATGCAGAATGGCAGAATGGGGCTTTGAATAAAAGATATTCTCATAGATACGGATATGGTAAAATAGATAGTTTCAGAATAGTTGAATTAGCTAAAAATTGGAAAAATGTAAATCCACAAAGTTGGTATTATCATAAGACAGCCCGCCCTGAATTAACAACTGATAGTACAGATAACTTATTAGAAGATACTATTACAATAACTAAAGATGATCTTAAAAATGCAAATGTAAAAAGAGTGGAACATATTACAGTTACTGCCGATATTGAAGCGACGAGAAGGGGAGCAGTTGTGATAGATTTAATCTCTCCATCTGGTATGGAATCTCATTTAGGTGTGCAACGTGATTTAGATGTTTCAAAAGATGGGTTTATAAACTGGACATTTATGTCAGTTGCTCATTGGGGTGAAGATGGTATTGGTGATTGGAAATTACGTGTAAGAACTACCAAGGATAATAATGAAGTAAAATTCCATAATTGGAGATTAAAAATATTTGGCGAAAGCATAGACGCCTCAAAGGCTACCAAATTTGTATTTGGTGACGATAAAGAGTTAGAACAATCTTCTTCGTCTGTATTGGAATCGTCTGAAGTATTTGGTTCACTCACGTCTTCTTCCATGATTTCGAGTGATTCAAACACAATCAGTTTAACCTCCGATCCACAAGTTTCTGTTACTTCTTTTACATCAGCAACTTCGATGACAACTACAGAAACTGAATCAAAATCGAGTGTTACACATTCCACCATCGAAACCGATCTTGAAAATGACTTCAATATTCCAAACAAATTGGATTCACCAAATGATTTTATGCACTACTTTTTATCGATCTTTACGATTGGTTGTATCATATTAGTATTTTACTATGTTTTTTTCTTGAACACCAAGAGACGTATAAGAAGATCAAGAGCAGAAACCTACGAATTTGATATTATTGATAGCGATTCGAATTTTGATGACACTTCGGAAAGTATTAATGGCGATGATTTTGTGATTGATGATACTTTTGATTTCGATCTGTCTGATGAAGATGCCGCTCCACTAACCTCTAATATGGCAAATATTGATGAAGAATTATCTGGATCAAATAAACCAGTTGAAGAGCATAAGAATATTAAAATCCCAGAGCAATGATTTTTAAGTTCGCAAAAAGTCAAACTGTTTGAGCCAAGATAATATTTATTTAAAATACTCTTTATAGAAAGAGACAGGGGTATGATGAATATTCTACAATTGTCACGAAGACATGCCATTTCTCTGCCTCTAAAAGGATACAAGACAACTATCATTTTTGAAATATTGACCCATTAACTACTATAGTTTAATATATAATTAGATTTGTATATTCATTTAATTTATTTACAAACAAAGCATTAATACAAAAATATATATATAAAAGTTTATGATCTAACAATTAATTTATAGTTCTTTGAATTAAGAATTGGTTACGATGTCATCCGTGAAGTACTAAATGACTAATTTTTTTTGCCGAAATGTCAAAAGGTGAATTACTGAATCAAGTTATTAAATTTAATCATGATAATTAAACCAATTTTAATGTCTCAACATGACTATATTTAATTGAATCGTAAATTTAAAGAGATTAATAATAAGCTATTTAAAATTTTAATCTTTTAGTCCATTTGGTTAAATTCTAGGGAAGTTTAATCTGACTCTAGGTACCAACACCAAACCAATATCTATTTTAACCCAAAGCTAAAAGGGACACTCGATTCACCATTACATAATTACAAAGTTAGAATTGATGATTGAAATTGAACAATGAATTCTTTTATAATAATTCTCGTATTACTGGTTAGTCATGTTAGAGGTGACAATATGTCGATGGATATGGATGATCTATCTGGTTATACAAGGCCTGATATACAAGATGCTGGAATTAAGACATTTCATTGGCTGTGCACCATCTTCTTCCTTTTACTGTTACCTTCAATAGCAACAAGCCTATCATTTGCTCATAGACTTAATACATCATTATTAATTCAGATAATATGTTCTATTTATGCTGTAGTTGAAGCATTGTTCTTAAGATTTGCTGACAATGACGGTGTAGAGAATCGAACTTCAAGAGGTACCGCTTGGTCAATATTAATTTTATTATTATTAACCTTATTCTTTGGGTTCATATCCAATGGTACAGGGATATTGGTGAAAAAACTTATGCTACAAGATTATATTTCTAAAAATGCAGAGTCAAGATTACAATACTTACATAGCTTTCTATCCTTTTTGGTTGTTCTGAATGGATTTGTAAAGGTATGCTTAGCACCAATTGCGATGTTTGGATTCTGTAGAGAAAGTCATACTGGCCAATGTATAGCTCATGGCATTATGGGTAATGCATTCGTTCTTTATGGTTTTATATATGCAGCAGTACTTGTTATACCAAAATTTAGTGATAAGGAAAACAAATATTCCCAAGATTATATTGATAGTTGGGTAATGTGCTTGTGGGGCATCGTTAATACGTTTACAGAGCATAGATGGGGTAAAGAAGGTTGGAATCACGGAGATTATCAACACACTGCAATGGGTATTATATGGTGGGCTGGTGGACTTTTAGGAATATTTTTAGGAAGAGGTGGAAGAAGAACATTTGTCCCAGCGTTATTGATAATTTTTACAGGATGGGCCATGTCTGAACATTCCCAACATTTAATAATAAGCACAAAAGTCCATCATTTTTTTGGTTTAGTTTTGATTGCTGGGGGATCATTGCGCATCATAGAAATTTCCTTTCTATTAAGAGATGAAAGAAGATTAGACAAAATATATTCTTTTCAATATCTACCACCATTTTGCTTAGTTTGCGGTGGAATACTATTTATGGGTGCTAGCGAAGAGCAAATGGTTTTAGTTTTAAGATTAGGAGCAGACCACGGTGCATATCTGCTAGTTGCTGTATCAGGCGCTTTTGTTGTTTATCTCTGGATTTTACTGTGCTTGGAATTGTACAATCATCTCAGTAGATTACAAGAGAAAGGGTTCCTATCTAATTATAGACCAGTACCATCTGAAAATAATTTAAATATAGAAACTGAAACTAGAAACAATACTGACAGCCTCGATGAGAGTTTAGATTTTGAGTTGTCTTCGAGTTAATCCTTTGACCAGATTTGAAAATTTAATTATTTTCAGATATTAAAGAATAATCATCTCAATTAAAAAGTAATAATATTCACGACCTTTTTACTCAGTTAAATATAAAACATATAAATATATATTATCTTTAATTATCAAGTTACTAAAAACTGCTTCTGAGACGACAGGATCTCAAATTTCAGCTTACCTGCATTTTTCAAGAACCATCTTTTTTCCAACATTGAAGGAATTATAACAGAGTTTTGATTCCGAGAAATGGAACTTTCAAAAAATGAAATAAAAAAATGAAAATTCATAATAGAACAAATAAATGTTGAATTAATAGATTATAATAACAAGTATATATGCTTTTCTAAAAGTTGACAATCACTAATTTATATATATTAGAGTAGTAAATAATTAAATTTTCTTCAATTTTTAAAAAGAGTTACTGGTAGGCAAAGACAGCTACACGAACTTGTCAACATGATTGAGATAGACAACCAGAAAGTATCATGGTCTAAAACTGGTTTAATTGTTTATGCTGATAATAAATCAACCGATAGTAATTTATGTATAACATTTCTAGAGACTATAAATGGTACCAATTGGAGGTTTCATACCCCAAAAAAGTATACAATCCATCCGCATTTATATGAAACCCAAAATTCTACAACTGGAAGTACCTCTAGTGGCAGTAAGTCTTCAACAAACACAGGTCGCTCTGGAAGCCCACATAATAATCAAATACTAAGAACAAATAAGAATAGCAATGCTTCCAATTCCTTTTTTTATGATATATCTTCTGTTCATTGGAACAATTGGTTCAATTTACCTGGAGATATGTTAGCTGTCTGTGATGAATTAGGTAATTTAACGATTTTAATATTAGGGCAAAGTATTCAAGGTCCAGTTACAATGGATAACTTGACTATGTTATTTCAAGATAATATTTATAAAATACACAACAATCCAATACAATTAAACGAAACCTGTGAAAGTTCGGTTAAATTTGAAAGAAAGGAATCTAAGAAAGAATATCAAACAAAAATATCAGAGTTTTTTTGGGTAACTTCATCAAAACCTGTAATATCTTCACAATTTTGTGTCTTAGATAGTTCAATAAACAGTTATAGAAACAAAGTACAGCAAATCCCTCCTTATGGCGTTTTCCATCCACCATTTATGAAATACTCCTGCCTTGCTGTTCGTAAAAATGGTCAAATTGACTTTTGGTACCAATTCTCTAATTCTAAAAGCCATAAAAAGATAACTTTGCATTTAAATTCTGCTAAAGAGAAGAGTTCAAATGATATGGAATGGATTGAGTACACAAACATTACACCATTGAACGAAGACCAATCATTGTTAATATCAATATATTCGACCACAACAAAAATGGTTTCCTTTTACAAATTGCATGTAAATTGGAATATAGAAGGTGGTAACCATAACCAATTGAATGATCCAATTTTATCATTATTCCATATTAATGATATATCTGTAGAGCAGATCGATAGAGACGGAGGCCTACTCGAATTTGAATATTTATATGTGGTTTCAAAATCACCAGTTGAAAAAGATCCAGCACCTGAAATTTTACTGCTATATACAAAACCTGAAACTGGAAAGTCCATTATTAAACATTATAGATTACACCAAACCCAGTTAAATGCTAATTATTTGAAAATTATTAAACCAGGAATTTCACAAGTAGATGAACAAAAATTAAAACCTAAAAATCGATATTCATTAAGCCATATATCTGATATAAAATTAGAGCAGAAAGTTATTAACATTATATCAAATATCCTGGATGGCTTTGTATCCATACACCTTTCAGATTCTTCGATTATTACATATAGTAAAACTGATTGGAAATTAGAAACTGAAAGACTACAAAATCAAAATAGACAAGGAAAATTTAGAGATATTTTAACGTCGATAATAAGTGCGGGATTCAATTATCCTAAAGTACCATCACAAAGTACATTAGAATGGGCAATAATATCCCCTACGATGTGTGGTATTTTAATAAAAGAGAATGATAAGGAAATCCCACAATTCATTTCTGTTTTTCACGAAAATACAGACAATAAATCATTGGACAAAGTTAATAGTACCGCATTTGCATTTGCATTTGTAGCCAGCATACATAGACAATTATCAGCCGAAGATTTATCCATTGCATGCAAAACACATTTAATTAAAATATCCGAAAAGGAACAAAATAGAGGTAAGGAATTTATCACTCTATTAATGGCCGATATATATTCATTTTTTAATATAACTCCAGATGCCCCGCCTGAACTATTGGATAAGATGATATCAAGTAGGCCAGTTCAAAAAGCAATGCTGTTGCAATTAGAATTAGGTAGCAGTTGTCGTCATAAGAATGTATATGAAATGGCTCGTATTATTATGAATTTAAGAAATGTTTATTTTGCATTTAATGGGGTTGCTAGAAATTTACAATTTGCGATCGAACAATTGAATACTATGAATGCTGCACAGTTGGGCGGAGGAAAATTATTCCAAACTTCATTTACAAAACAGGATCTAATTTACTCTTTAATGCCTATAGCCAAATGGTTCATTAAGTTCATTACATTTTTAATTCAAGAGGTGTTAATTTTAATAAACCAAGGGTCAAACTCTGTTCATCAAAGTTCGATAGTTTATGGTGTATTTGGTTCTAGAATTCCACGTTCTTTGATGCTATCAATTTTAAACCAAATGAAAAGAGTCGTTCAATTAATTAGTAAGTTTCCTGAGAATAATTATCCTGTTTTGAACGAATCTTCTAAATTTTTGAAAAAAATATTATTGGAATCACCAGTCAATTTGGAAAAATTTGAGACATTTTTAGTTGATGTTAATTCCAAGTTTAATACTTTGAACAGCAAGAACCAATCACAAACCAGAGAACCAAGCTTATTAGTCAAAGCTGAAGTTCCAGATGACATTAGTGAGATATCTTCATTTTTGTTGACTTATTCCAAGAATGCCATAATATCTCACATAGACCCCGCACATGTATATTTTACCGACACTAGTGGGTTGAGAATCTCTAAGGATGAAATCTTCCAATCCGAATTACTTCAATTAACTCAACCACTTGAGAAAGGATTAGTAGTTGACTGTTCTGCGCTCTCTTCAAAGTTCCAAGAATCCAGATCGTTTTCTAAGATCGAGTATGATGGAATCTCATATGATATGCTCAGTGATAACGAAATCAATAACGATACACTCAAGAGATGTTGTAGATGTGGATGCATAACCCGAGCAGGATATTCAATTCCAGAGGATAAGACGATCATTCCAACAAGCATCAAAACTAGAAGATGGCCTACCATGTATGCCAGAGTCTGTATCTGTTCCGGATATCTTTACGAGCTAGAGAAGTCCAATGAACACAGAAACAACTGATTATGATATATATTAAATAATATTTTAGTTTAACATAAACATAAGTCCATGCTATTTACGATACGACATTACTTGTATGTGCTTGTGCTTGTGCTTGTGTTTGTGCTTATGTGTATATATTTTCTCGCAGTATATACTAAACTACATTGAACTAAAGTTGAACACTCTAAACACAAACTTGAATTCTTATTATATTAGTTGTGTTATGTAATAGGTTAAAAAGAAACTCATAGGCCATGGAGCTACCACATACAACACTTCATCAAAAATGAGATCATCGCCAGAATTGAGAGGTTCCCTCTCTCATTTACGCTCCATGTTATGCACCCTCTTCTCTGTGATCACATGTTTTCTTTTTTCTCTTCTTCATTCGATTTTTGAGACGCGTTTCTGTCGATTTCGAAAAATGGCAGGAAGTTCTTATTTTAACCCGATTAGGAAAAATATTAAATGTGTTTTTTCGTTCTTTCTCGAGGAGTTTCGTTGTGAGTGAAATTTGCGTGGGAGACGAGTGCTAAAAGAAACGAGAGAGTTAAACGCTGGTATCGCAATTTAATTATTATGTGATTTTTTACATCAAATGAATGATAGCCAAAATTGTGAGTGGAAAATTTGATGAATTCTACAATTTTTTGGGACCTTTAAAGTGCTGGGTTTCCTTTTCAATTCTGTCATCTAGTTTGATCTAGGATATATTTTTAAGTTCATGTTCATATTGAGAGATTGCAAGCCAAACCAAACATACAAGCAAAAAAAACATACAAGAGGTTTAGATTCAAGAGACAACATTGAAAACTAAAAACGCAATTGAAAAATTCAATTGTCCTCCTTTAAGATACTATCGAGAAATATAAGACAAGCGAAGTCCATATTGACTCACATCTGCTCGTTGTGCTTGTAGCTATTTTGAAGAGTTTATTTTAATATATCAGCTGATAACCACAAGTGATTGTAAGAAACAACTTAATAGCAAGATCAGAAGCAATAGAATAAACATATATATTACACAACAGAAGCATTTGAAGATATGAGTGGTACAAAACAGGACACATCGGATATTTGGAATTCTTCGTTTTATTCTTCAACTTCAATCAACACTGCTGACCATGTTAAGAATTTTAGAAACTCATTAATATTGGATGAGTTGACCCAGGATGATCTGGCTGATGAATCGTCGAATGGAATCGATGCCTCTGTTTTTTTTGAGAGGAGTACTGACTCAATTGCCAATGATGAGGCTTTACACAGCGCGGATATGTCTAATTTATCATTTAGAAATGGAAATGGAAATGGAATTGTTCCAAAGGAAACTGCCACATTGAACATGACTGCCTCTCCATCTTTGAGTGCATTGGCAGGGATTCTAAATGAAAAATCCAAACAAGCTGATAACAAGATTAGATCAAGCATGATCTTAGAGAATTCAATAATTGAAGAATCTTCGGGGGACGAATTTCAAGAATCTGCACAAAACACTACTAATAATAATGTTGTCAACAATTTGCCAATACAACCAATTAATAGAAACATCATGAAAGCTGTAGAGTCAGATGCTCATGATATTATAGGATCTCCAAACTTAATTGATATTAACGATGATATCAAGAGATCAACATTTCAATCAAAAATTGATAAAAATATCGACAGATCTTTATTTGAACAACCAGATTTTTTAAGTTCTCCAAATCCAAATGCGCTAGAGGCTTCAGTTTTAAGAAGTAAACCAAATGCAAAACCATTAATATCTAGTAGACAACTTCATTCAAATCTTTCCAGAGACACATCCGCCACAATTAATTTAACTGATACCCCTCAACAAGGAGACTTTAGAACTTCAGGAGTTCATATTTCACCAACAAAATCACTCTTGTCAGAAGACACATTAATACGAGATGAGGAAATAATATCAAATAGAGGGGACACAGAGGTAGTATTGGCAAACTCTGATACGTCAAATAATGAAGACAGTTTCAATACTGATATTAGAAACGAAAATAACAAAGGCAGTAATAATAATAAGAGTTTAAACAATTATAATTTATCGCAAAAGTTGCCTGTTAATGAAACAGTCAAAAATAACGTAACCTCATACAAAGACGAAAACATACTCGATGAAGGTTCGAAAAACCACTATACAAATAGCATGAAAATAAAGACAAAACAAAATGTAACTCCATTAAAGAAACAACAAAAAGTGATTCCTTTAAAAAAACAAGAATCATCTGAAGCTCCTAAAAGAAAAAAGAGTATTTTTTCATTTTTAAAGAAGAAGACATCAAAAGATAAAGATTCCTCTACTCCACTTCCTCAATCTACAACATTTTCAGTACGTTCAGATATTAATGATACTACACCTATTAAATTGACTAAAAAATCTCATAGCAGTAGCAGCATTTTTAATAACTTCAAAAAGAATAAAGAAGAAAAGGAACAGACAAAATTGGATGTTAAAAAGCAAAGAAATAGAAGTAAATCGAACGGTGTAATTGATAACAAAATAACTCAAAGAAAAGCAACACCCCTTGACTTTGAAAAAGAAATCAGGAATCACAAGAATAATACCAATATTGAAATTTCTGAGAATAATTCATCAAGAGGAGATGTTGAAGCAAGCTCAGATGGTATACCAATGGATATGGATGTTAATTATTTATCAACAGAAAAAGCATTGAACAGTTTTCATGACTCCGGGATGTCTTTGTTCCCTAAGTCTCTAGACTCACAAGAAGTAGAATCAATAATATCGTTAGAACATGCAAGATCATTAAAGTCAAAACGTAATTCAACAGCATCTCAAAGAAAGTCTTTAACTGAATCGCTCTCGATAAACGCAAAAAATAAAGGTATGTTTATCAGCGAACCCACATCAGTAGTTCTATCAACACCAGATCTTACAAAATCACCTGCAAGTAGCATACTAAGAAACGGTAGATTTCCATCTGGCGAGGGTCAACCTAATATGTTGGAGTACGATGATGATATCAATTATGATGATTTTGAACAATCAAAGTTAATAAATTCACATAATAATGATTTTTCATTTGGGTCATTGGAAGAACAACTAAACAGTTTAGTTGTAGAGTCAGATGACGATGATAATATCAAACAAATGAGTAACAAGTTAGGTACTGCTGCAAAGCCTGCACTTGATGATGATGAATTGATGACAGATATAATGGAATTTGCAAATATAATAAACTTTGGGGATGATATTGATTTTAATTTTGACGTTTCGTCATCCAACGATCCTCCAGAAACATTAAGGAAGATAACAAACACTACTACATTAAATAAACATACACAGAAGATTCCAATAATTTCCATTGAGGATGAAGAAATTGATATTTCAAATATTGTCCAAAATAAAATCAATTCTCAATTACAACAAGAACATAATACAAAGATCACCATGGATGAGTTTAATGATAGCTACAATAAGGATCAACAGGGTCTTCAATATAATCAAAATGAGAATGCTCCAGAAGAAGAAGACTTTAACTCTGAGTTTGATAATGAGGATTTTAATGATCTTGGGGAATATCCCGAGGTATCACAAAATAAATACAATGCATATTTACCGGAAGCTGATTCCAAACAAAGTAGACCAATTTCTATGTCTTTCAAAGGTCTAAGTAATTCACAATACAACAAAGAAAGTTCACCATATAATGATGATTCATTTTTCTCAGAGGTAATTACACCAGATACATCATATGTCAAATCAGAAGCAAAAATACAATTTTCTTCTAAAATAATATTATATGAGACATATGGCGAGAATGAATACGATAGAACACCAGATATTTCTGCATGTAACCAACTGACTCCACAGTTAGCACAAATGATCAAGATAGAATTAAATGAATTGAAAAGTGAAATGGAGATCCATGAGGACTCAAGATGTTATACTCATTTTTATTAAGTAAAATAATTTGTTTAACTATATACATATTAATGACAATTTGAGGAATTTATACGCTGTAACTTTTAATTACAATATTTTTGGTTTTACAAAATTGAAACTTAAATTAGTGCAATTTAGAATATTAATTTAATTTATTCTGACATTTACTTTAGATAATTGAATAATTTTAATCATTTTGCTGTCACTGTAAGAGAAATCATATACTTTTAGAATAAATAGCGATGAAATTTCTTTATAGTAGTATCCTTCTCTTCCACTATGCGGGCGAAAAATTTATTTCAAAGTAAAACTTGGAAAAGGTTAAATGAGATGAGATAAAATATATAAATATAAATGTAAAAATATGATATAATTGTTCTGTAGGAAGTCGAATCATTATATTATTAACAATAAATATACATAAACAAAGTTAAAAAAAACTTATAGATCATAAAAATAGGTACGCAATGAGCGCAAACTTCAAATTTCCTGATTCAGTAATACCTGGACAACTTATTTGTCCAATTTTTGATGTGAAAGAAGAGAATAATAAAAGTATAATATATGAATATATAACAGGACCAGGAACAAAACGCAGGCAATACAATTTAAATGGCTCAGTAGTCGATGTAATTAGCTCTACTTTGGTTGGTTCTGTCGAAATCGAAGAAAATGCTACACTAGATTCTTCGTCCGTGGATGAACTTGATGAAACTGAGAATTCAGACAATAACAATGATTCCAGAGATACAATTAAAGTAAAGGTTTCAGTAAAACATAAAACCGTAGATGCATCTACCAATGTTGATAACGAATTAACGAATAATTTACCTAAAGAAGGTGATGTAGTTTTAGCAAAAGTTACAAGAATAACGCTTCAAAATGTGAGTTTAGAAATCCTGGCTGTTGAAAACACCAAAGTTCCAATTGATAATGGCGTTGGAAGTAACGGTCACGGTATTGTTGCTGCAGGGGGTGGCTCTGGTTCAAGCTCCTATTCAGTGTCTCAAACTTCATCCGATTTTGGGGATCCTTTTAGAGGCACTTTAAGATCCCAAGATATTAGGGCAACTGAAAGAGATAGTGTTAAAATTATTGATTGTTTTAAACCAGGTGATATTGTCAGAGCTCAAATACTATCCTTAGGAGATGGTATCAACTATTATTTAACTACTGCAAAAGATGATTTAGGTGTTGTCTTTGCTAAAAGTGGGAATGGAGCCGGAAACCAAATGTATGCATTAGATTGGGAAACCATGGTGTCCCCATCTACTGGGTTAACTGAAAAACGTAAATGTGCTAAACCTTTTTGAAGATATAAAATAATCACAATGAGGGTTACAAACACACAAACACACACACATATATATACAAATAGATATATATATATATATATATATATACATACATCATACTTATCTCATAAAAAATATTGAGGTAAGACCAAAAATCAAAAAAATACTAAAAATTATTAAATTAAATTGCTTACTATTCAGTTAACTACTGTTAATTAACATGATGAGATGTGACAAATATTATATTTAAAATATATCCGTTTTATTAATGTATTATCGTTTATTTTAATTTTAAAACCAAACTTTGATCAATATCAAAAGTTCAAAGTTAAATATATATACTACAGGGGTTTTAAATTGAATGCATTTGTAAAATTATTAAATAGAGTCTACAGGTAAGGTCAATGTTTCACCTGTACCTCTCATATCTTTTTCACTTAAACCAACGACACCACCAAATTTTTGGAATCTTGATAGGTAATGCTCTCTTTTTTCCTTTGTCATTTCTAGTAATGTTGGCCAGTATTTGTCATGCTTATAGGTGAAATCCAATAAACCACCGTTCAATTTGTCTAATTGGTCCAGTGGAACGTAATTTTTTGGTGGTTCATCAAAAACTAATTTCTCACGAGTCATTGGATCAATGAATGGATGAATTAACTTAAGGAAAGTCCATGCTAACCATGGAATATTTGTGACGATAGCTTTACCCATTCTTTCTGGGTAATGTGTTTGTAAAATATGCAAAACTTCTTTACCTACACCAATTGGTGGGATATTACTGTTACCTTGAACTTTTGGAACATCCGGATATTCTTTGAAATCGATTAATAAAGCTAATTGATCTTGGCCTGCAGGCATAAAGTCAATGACTCTTTCCAACATGAACACCAAATGTTTTACTTGTCTGTGGGAAGTCTTTGTGTTCTGTCTACCTGCCTTTAAATATAAAATTGGTCTAGCAAAATTTTCATAACCCAAGATGACTTGTTTACCAGTTTCATTCTCAACAGCAACGACGTCAGAGGTAATTTCATCACCATTCTCTTCACCGAATTTACTGATACCAAACTCTCTTCTCCAAGCTAAAGACAATGTAATTCTGTCGATGGCATCCTTTAATACCCACTTGGTTGCTCTCAAGTATCTCAAAAAACATTCTCTTGTCAACCAAGCTTTTTCGAATTCTGTTAATGGTGCGTCTTCAGTCGATTTGGATTCCTTTGTTGGGATCATCAAATCATCTTTACTGAAATGTTCCAATACCTTCAAGTATTTTTCCTTTTGGTCACTAGTCAATTCTGGAACGTCTGGTACACTGATAGATGATGGCAATTCTTCAATTGGAATATCGATCTTGATCAAGTTTTCTGTGTCGAAAGTTTCAGTTTTCTTCTTACGTAGACTTTTAAACATATTTTGTGGGTTGGTATATTAGCGTTGGCAAATTGTTATGTGAACGACAAGTTCAAATGCAATAACTACTTTAAAGAGGAACCTCATTAAAAAAAAGAATATAATTTTAAGATTGGAATATTGGTATTGTATATATATGAAAGAATAAATGAATGGTATATAAATTGAGAGAGAATGAAGAAGTTAACGAGATGGATGATTTCGAAAGTGAAAAATTTCACTGTACCTGTAAGAAACAAGAAATAAGTAATATGGTGAAATCTAATCAATGAAAGAGGCAAAAAATAAACGCGAGAACCAACACAACACTGAAGACACATATTTACAGAGTTCAGTCCTATTGTTTATAGAACAGTTTTAAACTGCAATAAGTGGCACTTCGAGTTAGTCTTCAAAGACACCATGTGGAACTCTAAAACAAAAGTGACAGATCGGATGGCATATTACTAATAGTTAGCAATTCAGTCTCAAAGATTGCATATAATGCATAGTTCTCTCGACATTTTGTCTGCTCAATCAATACCTCTAACTCTTCCAAACATTACTGGATGCCATCCATGGATGAGAGAAAAGTGAAGAAGTCTTATTTCCGTGCTATTTATTGTTTAACGGCTCCATCAGACAAGTCTGTGTCTCTGCCTACTGCTGTTGTTGCCAGTGGGAGGTGTCCAACCGCTTGGAAGCTGCCTCTAGACAGAAGCGCCTGCCTGCACCGTAGAAGGATGGTAGGCCGACCACGAAGAGAAGATTGTTTGCGTTTTTTAATTTTCAGTTTCTTTCAAATTGTAATTTGGTGTGTGCGTATTTCTCTCTCTGTATTCGTGAATTATTTCCGTGGATAAGAGATAATTCACGAACTAACTAAAAAGTTTCATCGAATTGCTCATGAAGTTGTGTTTCTGAGAGTTAATCTCGATATTGAAGAATATCGAGAAGGCATGGGAGTAGGTTGCAGACTCCCATGGGCTGTAACAGCTCGCTATGGAGCTGGAAGGTTCTCACGCTCCCGTGGGATCCTGGAGTGGTGTGCGTATATGTGTGTGATACCTGCTTTTATTTAACTCGGTTATTACAACTGTATCAACTCTCTCTTTCTTGTTTTTTTTTTGTTAGTTCACTAGAGTAGTTTAAACTTGTTCATTATATCCCATTCTCTTTTGTTCTTTGCGAGTCTTTTTCATTCTCTGTCCGTGGAATTTCTTGAATTCAAATATTTTTATAGAAGAATCTCTTGATAAAGTAGACACTTGATGAGCTATATATTCTCCGTTTGCAGACTCTCTATCGGTGAACTGCTGAAAGTTGATGTTCCAGTTTTCAATGGTATGTATTTTCTTATTCAGTTTCTATTTACGATTTATATATACCTGAGAACTTGCTTATGAGATGAAACATATCGGTATTGAGAAAGAATTTCTACTTAATGATGCAAGAAAATTGATAATTCATTGTAGTAGTCCGTTTTAAGGGCACTATTTTGTTTTCTCAATTGTATGTCCAAGACCTTTCTTCGAAGTTTTCACAGTTGCAGAAACTGGTTCAAAGATACCACGACCTTCACTACCAAGACCTTCTCCTTTATTCCAACCAAGCTTAACTAACATCCTCATACCAATGTTATCATGTCCAATCTCTGGTGCATCCTTACCAACAACATCACCTTCTCTGACTGCAAAATTACCTTTCTTAACGTCATGAGCTTTACGGAATTTAGCTAAACGCAATGTTTCTGTTCTCTTGTACTCTTCTTGAGGTTTCGCAACATCAAATCTCAAAAATATCGGCCTTTGTTTGGCAATATTATTAATAATGTTATAATTAGGCGACCTCCTATAAGTTATCTTGATTTTTTGAACAGATATGTGAATATTTTTACCGTTGCCAATTTTAGTAGTTTTCATAGAATAATATTTCGCAAGTTTACTGATAGTTTTGTTGCCGTGTGGATCTAACGGTGGGAAAATAAGACTTTTCTTGTTTTTATTATTGTAATAATGATCAAACTCATCCTTGATATTCAATATATGAAGTCCATAGGGGTATTTTTTATACAAATCTTCAGATGAGGCATGCTCTTTCTCAATGAAATCTTCCTTCTCTTTCTTTTTACTGGCTTTATTTAATAGTCTCGTCGTTAATTTTCCCTGTAGCTGATCCACTATTTCCTTGTCTAATGCAATATCATCTCGAATTAATAGCTTCTTTTTAGTACCTTTACCGGTAGTTTCTATGCTTTTAGTTTCATACTCGATGTTGCGTTGACTGCCATATTTCAGGGCATAATGAATCAGATCATCCACACCCTCTAGTCTATCATCAGTCAATTGT
Organism: Tetrapisispora nanseiensis; assembly: GCA_030568035.1. Taxonomy (NCBI): domain Eukaryota; kingdom Fungi; phylum Ascomycota; class Saccharomycetes; order Saccharomycetales; family Saccharomycetaceae; genus Tetrapisispora; species Tetrapisispora nanseiensis. Next base: position 123,465 of record JAJLTH010000022.1, on the reverse strand, counting down.
TCATCATCACTTAAATCAGAGGCATCCTCCTCACTAGTGTCTGAGAACGGCATATTATCATAGTTGGGCTCTGGTGGTTCTACATCAGGAACAACTGCATTCCTTATGTAATCCAAATATGCATTCAAACGGTGTTCTGGAAGTCCCATATCTTCTAATATATAATCTATCAAAATATCTTGATCTGCCCATCGGTATTCATAATCCCCATAAAGTTTAAATGCTTGGAAATAATAAGAATTTGACTGAGAACCAAATCTGATATTAGTCACAGATAAATCGCTTGTATTGATAATAAAATCTTCTTCACAAAACCCGAATTCTGGATAATCTGGATTTTTCTTTTTCTCGACTACCTCTAAGGTATTAAGTTCTTTTTGATTTTCTAACAGAGAATCTGAAATGTTTAGATTCTCTATATTTGATATAATGTTTTTCGATTGTGAAAATACTTCTGTATTTTCACTTAAATCGGCATTATCATAAACTACATCATATTCTAAATCATCTTCCATAACGTCATCTTCATCACTATACAGGTCGTCCATATTGTTCATTACATTAGAAATATAATCACGGAAAGGGTGATACATCTTTTTAGGATTTACATTAGTTATAACTTCTCCCATTATTGCAGTCTCTTCTAATTTTAATTCAACCTTTCCAACAGTTAACACAGGGTCAAAAGATAATGAACTGTTCGTATTTTCAATCCTTGGTTTAACTTGTTCCTCTACTTCTATTATCTTTACAGGCTTTTCAGTATATACTGGACTGTCATCAACAAAAAATAACTTATCATCATCTAAATCGTTTATATCAGAGTTAATTATTAAGTCTTCATCTTCATTTTCTTCGTCGGGATTTGTAGCATTCTCCAAACTTTCTACGCCCTCACTCTCATAATCGGTGATTGAACTTTGTGCTGTATCAGTATCTGAATTCAAATATTCCGATGAATTTCCATCGCTCATGCTTTCTTCATGATCAGAACCATACAATTCTTTAAAAAATACTCTATTTTTTTTATGATTAATTTTAATTAGTCTTTTTAATTTCTCATCTACAGAGTCCAAGTCTGTTTTAGATTTCACAAAAACCATTGGCCTTCTTCTAAATGATGAATTCTCAAAATATGAATCACCCGAATTTCTATCATATCCTGGTCTAAAGACACCATCCCTTAATGTATTATGTCCTTTTGAAGAACCAGAACGCCCAAAATAGTAATCCTCCATAGAACTATTAAAATTTACACCAAAATCACCCCCACCACTCGGTACTGAAGAGTCGGTCCATCCATTATTATTAATATTTCCGTTAGAACTTTTTTCAGTCTTTGAACGATTTAGTTTTGGACCACCTTTTGATTTGCCACCGTTTTTTTTCTTATTCTTCTTAATTCTATTATCGTAATGCTTGTGCCTTTTTCCCATATTCGAACTATGATATTAATAAACTTCTAGTGTTAAAAACGAACAATAATACAAGAATGTCCTTTTGCAATTTATTATTGTCTTCTTTACTTACCGTATTATTATGGCAAGCAATAAATATATTTGAAAGTAAAAGCAATTTAACAGTGTTATATTTATAAACCTAAATGTTTGCCCATCGTCGTCTTTTTGTAATTGTAAATCACAATACCCGCGATAATATTAAAATGCATAATTAAGAGTATAAAAGAAAAGCATTAAATATATATTTTAAGGAAGTTGCAAAGATGACAAGAAGGAATAATATTATATAAAGGGCTAAGTTTTGGCAAATAAAACAGAAAACAATATTCCAGTTGGTTTGGAACCGAATAGTTATACTTCCACTAATTAATTTAGATTTGAGGTATCCTATTGTTTAAAATCTAAAGTTCTTTATGATCAACGGGAGGAAGTGTTATCTGGATTTAAATAATTGTATTTCATTCATAGAACTCAGGATAAGTTTACTCGACATAAGTAAAGGATTAGGATATTTATCATGCAGAATATTCAGAGTGATGATATTGTTACTGTAATTAAATATTGTATATTAGGTGAGTTATTTGTGCTAGATAGCGACTTGAATAAAGAAGGGTTCGACAGAACAATTAATAGATTAATTCAAATGACCTATAGGACTAGGTTTGAACCTATTTTGAAGGATGAGACTGGCCCATCACCATTAAATATTAAGAATTTACTTAGAGATAATATATATAATTCAATAGAGAATATTTTATTTAACTCCCAATGTTTCACAAGTGACATTGGTTGGGGGTGTATGATTCGAACCGGGCAATCGTTGCTGGCCAATGCATTGCTCAGAAGTAATAACGAAATGGGGTCTAACGAAATCATTGAATTATTTTTAGATAAATCATCGAGTCCATTTTCCATTCATAATTTTATTGACGTTGGTAAGAAATTGAATTTGGTGAAAGTAGGTGAATGGTTCTCACCAAGCATAACGATTCAGATCATTGAAAATTTAATTCAAGAGCATAGTAATTTTGGGATCAAAAAATGTTTAGTGTCAATCGAATCTGGTGATATATATGAACAAGAGGTTTTGGATCAAATACGTCATAATAATTCGGTCAAGACTAAACACGAATCTCATCTTTTATTATTGTTTGGTATAAAATTAGGGATCAATAACATCAATATCAACATGTATGGGAAAGATATCCAAGCTATCATGAATAATAAATACACGTGTGGGATTTCTGGTGGGCAACCTAAATCCTCATTATTCTTTTTTGGTTACAATAACACTCAAGATAAGATACTATACTTCAATCCTCATAAACCAAATCAAACAGTTCAAGATGACAATTACTCTTCATATCATAGTACTGAGTACAATGAGTTACCAATATCTGAACTCGACCCGTCTATGATCGTGGGCTTTTTAATAAAGAACAATATGTCTGATTGGAATAATTTCAAAGATACTATTAAAAATTCAAATATAATCAATATTCAACCAGGTAAGAGGAGCATCAATGATGATAGCCCAATAAACATTAAAAAAAGTATTAGTGAAGATACAGAACATGACGAGGAATACATCATTGTATAATTTCAATGAAGGAGATACAACAAACAGGTATCAAGAACAAAAGAGTTATATTATTTTTAGCAAATAGATATTTTATAGTGCTAAATTAAAATAAATAAATCAACAAAACACGTTTCCAATATCACAAGATTCAAAAAAAAAAACACGAATATCAACTACCAACGATTATGAATGCAAACCAATATTAGAAACCATCAGTTTGAAAATTTCATTGATTCAAGATAATATTTCCCTCAGTCTTAGGAGCTTTTTAATAAAATTCCGTTTTTAATTTAAATTTAGAATCATAATACCAATTTATAAATACAGTATTATACCTTGTCATTCTCTACTGTAAGAAGAGTTCTGTCTGAATCATCTCTTGATACACATTTTGAATTCAGAGTTATGAATCCCATGTGCTAGAACGTCAATAAATTATGTAATCTATCAACAACATATTTCAAACCAAATCAGTTCGAAATGGAAATCTGAGACAAAAAAAAAAAATGTAACAGCCCTATCATCATCATGTATTTATTTAAAAGTTTATCGTACTCTCAATGCCTCTGTTTCCAAAACTGTTGCTGAGACAACTCTAAGTATTCTCTTACATGGGCTCCTCTTCTCAAAAGCTCTCTTCTTGCTCGAACTGAGTCCATTTCTTATTGCTGCGTTTTTTTTTTCTTATTCCACTGAAATTTTTCGTTGAGTATATAAGTTCCCAATCATTGGAATACCAAGAAATTGGACTACTCTAATAAAAGAGAGGGTGGATACAAACAGAGCATTGCTACAGATTATTTTATCATATTATGTATGAGTTTGTATTTACTATTACGATTCTGACTTTGCGTAGATTGTGAAGTGATCAAAAACTGCCTCACTTCTATTTTAATTTCGACAATTGTTTCTTTTAGGCACTAGCTGACATGTAGGATTTGAAAAAAAATTTGGGTATCTCTAGTTGTTGTATCTCCACTCCTATTTGATGGATTGTATTTTTGGATCCATTAATATCTCTCTTGTTGCTCTTTCTTGTACGAAATATATTTCATAATTAGCAATCATTTAGAAAAATGTTCAGAAATGTCAAAGAATTAACCTTATCGTTACTTCTTCCTTTAAGGTAACATTGGCTTGTGGAGAGAGAAATAAGATGAGAAGTCTATAGGGTTTAATGAATGTATTGCTATTCCTGTATTTTAATTGTCTATTTCTAGTTTTAGTTAAAAATGCACGTTTAGAGTAAATTTATCTTCAAATAATTTATTTCTTATCAAATTGAAATTGTAAGAGACATCTACAATTGAGAGGGAATTAACTTACTCATGGGATTGAAACTGAAGAAGGCATTGAGAAAAAATGTATCTTGCTTACTGCATTTGAATCAGAACTATCGAAGTAGAATAAAAACTAATATAAATTTGATTTCTAAAATTGGCTGTCCTATATAACTCATTCTTGCCAACACTTAAATATATATAAGAGACTGAGAATTGAATATTATATCTATCGTTTAAATTGTATTGCTCTTCAAGTTTTTGCTCGTTGAAATATTGCTATTGCGTTAAGATCTTAGCATTATCGTATCATTTATTATGCCACAAATCAATAAATTACAATCGAAAGAACAAACATATACATTCATCAAATCATGTTACTGTCACTACGGAATACTCTACAGTCTCCTGGCCTGGAGAAGTCATCACACTCGCATACTAAAATAATATCAAATACGATCTTGATGTTAACACTAATTGCATTCATGTTTTATAATTTACAGAATATGCATAAAACAGATACGCTACATATAGATGAGAAAGATGGGGATTTCGATGAGCTAGCCTACTCTAACAAATTAATATCACAATACAACTATCTTATTGAGAAAAACTTTACAGGTAAAAAATTGGTCAATTACTATATACATCAAACAAACCCAAGTGAAAAACTTATGGGTTTTTTGACCTATACATCTCAGCACACAAATAATTCAATGATAAGTTTGATAAATGAACAGGTTAAGCCAAACTCATTCCATTCTCACAATGACTACACAAGAAAGATTCCATTATTTGAAGCGTTAAGTTTGGGTCTAACGTCAGTTGAGGCTGACATTTGGTTAACAAATGAAGGTGAAACTTTAACTGTTGCACACAAGAGTAAAGACCTACATAAAACCCCCCTTAATAATTTCAAGGAGTTATACTTAGATCCATTATTAAAAATGTTGGATGAGATTAATATACCGTCTTCAAAATCCAATTTGAAGATTAGAACAACACAAAATTTAAAAGGGTTATATCATGAAGCACCTGATAGAACTATGTTTTTATTGATCGATTTCAAATCTAGTGATTACGTTCAGACATACAATATCTTAATGGATACTTATTTGAAACCTTTAATTCAAAGTGAATATATAACTGGCTTTAATGTCACAAGCAATGAGATGATTTGGAGACCAATTACAGTAATATTAACAGGGAATAAACCTACAGACTTAAATATTATAGACAAGGATTCTGAAAAAAATGGTGAAGGATATTTTGGCGACAATCAAAGATATGTCTTTCCAGAAACAATATTGGATGATTTGACTACATTTAATGAAGAATCTAAATCTTTTATGGCATCTACTTCGTTTAAAAAGTTATGTCAGGCTTGTAATATTGCATCATGGAAGGTTGTTTTGAGAGGCTCATTATCGAACAGTGAGATAAGCTGTTTCAAGGAGTTTGTTAATGAAGCTCATTCTAAAAATCTAAAGACAAGAATTTGGGGCATCCCTGAATTTCCTTTAAAATTCTTCACTGCAATATTGAGACAACAGATTGACCAGTTGGGTGTAGACTTTATTAATATCGATCATATAAATAAAGTCCTTTCATACTCAGATTACGATTGTAATATACAGATTTGAATTTAACATTTGCATTGTTACCTAAATAATTAATAAAATACTTTTCATAAATTTATATTATAGTATGCTTATATAATTGTATGATATAAATAGATTCATCTAACATTATTAAGGACATAAATGATTTTCCATGTGCATTATGCAATTTGAATTAATAGCCAAAACTTTAAATGTGTATATCTTTATCAACAACGATTCTGTTATCTTTCTCAAATAAACAATAATCAATATATTGCAAACCATAAAGTTTGGAAATTATTGGTGACATGAATTTGGGTATTTTATCCATAATTATTTCTGGCATGAAGAATGCTCTCCCCAATATCTTCGAATTTTCAGCATCTATAAACTGAGAGCAGCTCAATTTTTTCCAGTTTGCAGGTAGTGAATTTGGATTCATGGCATCTTGATCAGAATTTGTAGGTATCATCACGTCAATGAAATAATCACAATATTTATGATTCATTATTTTATCATACTCAAATATATTTCTGTTATTCATATTTTCTGGGACTTTTCTAATTGTTTGAAATATAGAGGTAGTTGTTTCGTCAAAATCACCTGGCAAAAGGCCATCAAATCCTGATTTGACAAACTTTAATCTGTAATTATCTGGTAAAAAAAATGAATTAGGGAAATGATACCATTCCCTTCCTGTGCATACATTAATAATAGAGTTTTTATCTGTATGTTCATCCAAAGTTTCGTAAAGTTTTGAATATACTTGAAATGGTGCAGAATAATTTTGTGTTAGAGCCAATATACGTGAGAAAGCTTGGAGTAATATCACTAGTAAAACACCTGAAATCATAGAAATTTTTAAAAACTTCTTCTTAAGAGGGAAAATCGAAACGCATTGATGGAAACTAACAGCTGCTGATAAGCTGAGCAAACTATAGATGGGGTACATGAATCGTTCTTCCTTATGTGGTTGTAAAGTAAATATAGTTAACCAAAGAAGCATTGATGTTGAGAGTGGCCATAGCCTCCAATTAAAGATACCCAATACAGCTAAACCAATCACTGGGAAAGGGAAATTCAATGTCATATTTAATAAATAATAATACCATGGCTCAACACCAAATATATTGGGACCAGAGTCCTTATCGGCTTTTAATACATTATAAGACAATATATTCCATGAAACTGGTGAAAATTTTCCATAAAAAGCAGAATCAATTCCAATAACAATCAATGAAATAATGAAACTGACAAAAAGGCAGTCAAATGAAACCCTGATTGTAGACATCAATCTATGTGTCAATAAGAAATGGAAACAAAGTGGTAAGGACAATATTAAAACAAATGGCCAACCTAAGATTGAAGCGACAAAATTAAATGTCAAACTTGAAATAAAGTTAGACTTTCTATTGGTTGATAAATAGCTCAAAGCATATTTAATGGAACCCAATTGTAGTAACATTGCAACAGAGGAAGGCAATAATTCCACACTTGCATGGAACCAACCGGGGTTAAAAAGTTGAATAAATAACCACATATCAGCGATTGAAAAAGATATAGTATTTTGTATTTCTTTAAATAAACCAAACTCTAGAACGATGCTTATAAAACCCAGCGTTGCTCTTATAATATAGAAGTAAACTGTCCCATTTGGTTCAATTAATTCGAGTTTCTCTAATGGGTGTACAATTCCATAGAATGGCAACAAGAAAGCCCATGATCTAATAGAATACTCTGGAGAATATTCCCAAGTCTGCTTACCAAATCCACGTAATAAAAGATTTAATGGTTCCCAATAATTGAATGTCTCATCACAATCTGAGATAATTGAATACAAGGGTTGCAAATATAACCTGGACACCGCCAATAGAATCAACAAAAATATACTTGTCAACTTCATACCAAAAACAAAAATAAACTTTAAATTTTAATCGCTTACCTTTATATAATATTAGGACAGATTTTAATTTTATAACTGGGGGAGGGGGGGAGTTAATCTGAGTCTCCTGTTAGTATTAAAATGTTTTTAATAATGCTATTCAGTTGGTAGCAACCATCAAAGAGTGTTTCTCACCGATTCCTGGATCTCGATTATTCAAATTACTTAAAATATTAATTAAATATTCGTTATAATGAGTTATTATATGCAATCGAAGAGAATCTAATTGAAACGATCCCTTCAAGAAGGAAGTATTATACTAAACTCTTCAAAAACTGTAAACATCGAAATTCGTATCTTGATCTTGACTGTTATAACACGCGTGATCACGAGATCTCTCGAGAAAGTTATTGAAGAGGAAGAGGCATCATCTCTCCATTAAATATGAGATGAGATTAGATGTGATTAGATGTGATTCTATTAATTAAAGAATTATTTTGTTCTTAGAGGTTGGCCATTCTCGTTAATTTTGGTGCTAGCTATTGAAAGTTATTTATTTGAACAAAATCATATAATAAGATCATCGAGAAAAATACCTGAGATACAATACACCAAGTTTAAAAAGATAAGGTAATCAAATATAATTATAGTGTAACAGAATATTAGAATAGTTAAACAAAAATTTAATTTTGTTAAGTTGTCACCGAGATGTCGAATAAAAGCTCTAAGAAATCAGAGCAACTTATATCATGCCCAGTGTGTAATAAGCAGATTAAGTACTCGATGATAAATGTTCATCTGGATAAATGTACTGGTAAAAAACAATCCAGTGGAAATAATTTGAACGCCTCTGTCTCAGTCCAAAGCATGTTAAAAGGTAAGCAATCTCTCAAAAGGGAAGCCACTGACACTATCATAGATTTGGATAACGGAGATGAAACTGAAACTCGTTCTTCTGATAACACAAAGAAATTACAGACAAGTCCAATAGCGAAGCAAAAACCAATACTAAGCACACAAATATCTCCAGAATATGAACTCAAAAGATTACAAAAAATCAGTCATCTGCCTTTGAGTGAAAAGTTAAGACCACACGAATTGAAAGATTACGTTGGACAACAGCATCTTTTATCAAGAGAAACAGGGATATTAGCAAAATACATCACGGAAGGACAACTTCCGTCAATGATTTTATGGGGACCTCCTGGTGTAGGCAAGACTACGTTGGCAAGAATCGTGACAAAAGCTGCCAGTGAGAATAGCAATAGCAGCAGCAACTCATCATACCAATTGGTGGAAGTTAGTGCAACTAAAACGAATTCTCAGGAACTGAGATCGATTTTTGAAAAATCAAAAAATGAATACAAATTGACGAGAAGAAGAATAGTACTATTTATAGATGAAATACATAGATTCAATAAGCCACAACAAGATCTTTTATTACCACATGTAGAAAATGGAGATATTATATTAATCGGTGCAACAACAGAGAATCCAAGCTTCCAATTAAATAATGCACTAATTAGCAGATGCAATGTCTTTGTGTTAGAAAAATTATCTACTAATGAAGTATGTATCGTTTTGTCTAGAGGTGTTGCATTACTTAACAAATCAAGAAAATTAATTTGGAATATTAAAAACCCATTGAAACTTTCAAGATCTATTTTATCATATATCGTGAATCTTTCTGTGGGTGACACACGAAAAGCTTTAAACATATTGGAAATGGTTGAATTATCGACGAGAGATATAACTGACGAGTTGACAACTGAAATGGTAAAACACCTCATGAAACAGAATACTAGTGAATCCGGTGTTAATGCATATTATGATAGGAATGGTGACAATCATTATGATACAATATCTGCATTACATAAGGCAGTAAGGGGTGGAGATGCAGATGCCGCTCTACTCTATTTGGGGCGCATGTTACAAGGTGGAGAAGATCCATTATATATAGCAAGAAGAATGATAAGAATGGCAAGTGAAGATATTGGGGTAGCAGATAGTAGTCTATTAACTTTGGCAGTCTCAGCTCATGATGCGGTGATGAAAATTGGAATGCCTGAATGTGATGTCATTTTGGCTCATTGTTGTGTAGAACTTGCCAGAGCTAAAAAGTCTGTTGAAGTATATAGAGCATATAACAAAGTAAAGGCAATGCTTCAAGAAAACACGTATTCATTGGCGAGCAGTGAAATTCCGATGCATATTCGTAATGCTCCAACAAAGTTGATGGAAGAGTTGGGTTATCATAAAGGATATAAGTATAATCCTGATTTTATTGATGGTAAGGTACAGCAAGAATACTTTCCACAAGAAGTATATGAACAATGCCCAGATAAGAATCAATTGAAATTTTTAACAGGAAAGCACTTAGGGAGTCTAAGAGATCCTGATCTCATACAAGAGAATGATATAAAAAAGGAAGAGTAAGAACATTTTGTACATACATACGTTATGCAATTTGGAGTCGAATATAGGCATTTATTTAATATTATTTATTGGGTATATTATGAAATTTGAATATTTATTTAATGGAATCTTTTGTTCTAGGTTCTTCTCTTTGTATTACAAGTCTTTTTGATAACAATAGCTGTAAATGATAATCAGATTTATTAATCTCCGGTGCCGTATCAGCTTCCTCCGTATTGCTAACATTTTGAGAAACCTTGTTTTCTTCTAATTCCTTATTTCTCTCAATATAATCCATCATTTTTTTAAATCTAATAAATAATAATTCGCTTCTTGTCATCAAATCAGACCAATCTAAGGTTCCATTTATATCATTAAAGAATTTTAACACTTGATCAAATTGAGTTAAATTTTGAGTTACTGCGTCACTGTTTTTCTGTAATATTGCGAGCATAAAAAATAACTGAAATTGTGAAGAGTAATAATCGGTTAGCAGTATTTCCCAAATCGAGCAAATTGATTCCAAATCAAATTCTCTCTTAAACCAAACTAATATCATTCTGAAACAAAAAAATAAGTTTGAAGAATCACATTCATCTAAGTGTTTGCTCAACTTAGGTAGCATAATTTGACATAGTTCAGCCAATGTATACATCTGATCTCTAATTCCAGATTGATCCCTCAGGAAATTTCTTTCCATTCTCTCCATAAAATTTACGAAACACCAAAATGCCAATTCTTCGTCTCTAATTACATAATATATAATTGATAATAGATCAGTCATACCTTGCACATACCCTAAATCTGGATTTAAGATATTATAACTTATCAAGATATTTTTTAGTGCAACTAAATTTGGATTTCTAATATCATTTTCATTATCAGATTCAGATACCCTATATTCATCAGTATAATTATTAGAGTTTGAGTCATCATCTATTTCCGTTGTTGTCTCGATTGGTTTCTTGCCGTCAAACGTATTATACATATATAAGTCTAAATGACGATCATTTCTTTTGACATCTTTCTCTATTCTAAAAATTTGATCGTGCCAGTATTCTTCTTCATCTTCATCTACTGCTGGAGTTCTATTTAACCATTTCGATTTATATTCGGTTTTGTAAATATTTCGTAATGTCTGTTCTATTTGTTGTTTCTCGTCATAAGAAGAATCCCAAGGATAAACACCTAGTAAGTACAACCATACTGATTTTCTTAATTCCATCGATTCTATACCACCATGAAATATGTAATCTTTAATTTCACTTATAGTGATATTTATTCTTCCTTGTGTGTCAAAAAACGAATTCCATTTCTGTTGAGTCAGCGGAAAACTTCTTTCCAAAGCCTTACTCAATTCGAATTCTGTAAATTTAACATCGTTTTCTCCGTTACTCATTCCTAATTCATTATTTAAAATTCTTCTATAAGATTCTGCAGTTTCATTCATTTGATTAAATTTATCAGATTGCTCTTTGACACCTTGTGCCCATTTCGCTAAATATATAGTTGCAGAATCATAGTCATCTTGGATTTCTTTAACTCTTGGATTATTAAGCATCTTTTGAATATAAACATTATCTTTATTTTTTTCAACAAGTTGTACAATAGGGTGCTTTCTTATCACTGATCCCATAAATGAACCTGTAGCTGAAGTGACATCGGCAATTTTCGACATCACATTCCATTTAGTTGAATCCAGTTTATCCCAAAATGATGACTTTGCGCTGTCATTATACAACGAAAGAGTCTCTGTCTTACTTTCTGTCCTTACTAATGATGATTTTGGGGAAAAATTTCTTAAATCATCAAGTGTTGCATTAACAAGCCAAATTGTCGGCTCAATAACTGTCCTCTGAAGGTCAACATATTTTGCCATTGAATCTCTTAAATCGTCTCCACCCCAATATATATCACTTGTTGAATTGAAAGGATCAAATGACTTATTCAGTTTTTTTTGTTTTGCAATTGTACTTGGGCACACATCATCATGGAAAAACAATATAGGTAAAGTCTCATCTTCCTGGGGTGACTTGGAATGCATTATTACAGAGCCAAACCACCACTTATTTGGGCTTGGTAATCTAAATTGAATGGAGTATAATGAATTTAATTTAACTGCAAATGAGTAAGGCATTGATATAGCCACAAATAATAGATCCATAGGAATCTTCAATTTTTGGAAAGGATTCTCGTATAATTTCATTTCTGCTTTGTTCAACCATTCTATGAAGGTCTGAGACAAGCTATTTTCGGGAATATATTGTAACGTAGTCTCTATGTTATTCACCTCAGATTGTTCTGTTATCAGCAGGTAACCTGGAATGTTATCACTTGCATTAGAAGAAGGATGGATGCATATTTTGGATTTACAAAAGAGCAAAAAGCTATTCATTTGATATAAAAGGGAACTTGAAGAAGAAGAAGAGAGAAGCGGGAAGGAGGATGTTCCTTTAAGACCAACAATACCAGCTATGTAATTTCTGATAAATATTGTACAACCGGTTAACAAATTGGTTGTTGACCATCTAGTCAATAGACTACTGTAAATTAAATCTTCATCATTTATTGTTTCATTTAAGTTTAAAGTTCTTTTAACAGGGGCCGATATGCCGCCCTTTTCTAAAATTTATGGCTTACAGATAAGCCTCTCTTGCGCCAAAGTTATGACACGAAGATGAATATAACCATTTAACAAGATGTCCAATAACCCAATACAAGCAATTGGATGCGTATCTACAGACACAGACTATTAATTCTAATGAATCAAGATTATATTTTTGGCAATACATTGTACCATTAACTGGTCGATTCATGCATGACCCCACACACACGCCTAAAGGAGGTTCATAGAGACATGAAAAAGTATATCCCAACTAACAAGGGACACTTTAAAACCTAATCATGGTCGATACATCAGTAGACTCTAACTCCCTAATTCAAACCAAACCTCTTGAACACCATACCTTTCTTGTCTTTTATAGGCCTCTCTTTCTAAAAATCATGGCAACTTTTCGAATTGGCGACTATCAATTTTTAACTTTTATCGTTCAAGCAATTTTTCACAGAAGAGCAAACGACAATTAGATTTAGATTGTTTGTGAGAAAATATATACAACTAAAGTGAAACTTTTATCTACTATTGTCGAATCAATTAGATAAGGATATATAATCTTGATAGATGATCTTTTTTTTTTGCTTTGGGGGTTAAGGAGTTTTGGATCATAGTTCATAATAAGAAAAGTGATTTGTGATATCCAAGATCAGATACATCTCATTCTATTCGTACTTAATAATCAATCCGATAAAAAGAAAAATTAGAAAAGGTAATTGCATTTATTACAGAATATATTACGATCTACAGAAACGTATAACGTACTCAAATGGCAGGAAGGACGAATAATAATAAGAAGAATATCCCCACGGTGCCTCAAGGTTCGAACTCCAGCAACAATCCTTCGGGGAATGCTGCTGTTAATGTTGATCAATTTGGACTAGACAATAATAGGATGCCAAATAATTCAATGAAACAGAATATGAATTTGAACCAAATGCATCAGCGACAACAGTTTGTCAATTATTTCAAAAACATGCAAAACATGATGATGAACCAACAGCTTCCGATGGGAATGCAAAATGGAAATTATCCTGCACAACTTTTACCACAACAAAATTCTCCGGTAACACCAAATACCCCTGTAAATATGTCACCAAATATGCAAGCTGCCCAACAGCAATACTTACAACAAAGGCAATCTCAAATGGAACAGGTAATGAATACACAATTTAAGGAGAAAGCAAAAATGATGATAGCTAGACAGCAGCAGCAACAGCAACAACAACAACAGCAACAACAACAGCAACAACAACAACAGCAGCAGCAACAACAACAACAACAACAGCAGCAGCAGCAGCAGCAGCAATCCAAGAAAATTCAAGATGTAAATAATTTAGCTAATCAAAGATCATCAAGCCCTATACCACCAGCTTCACATATCCCACCATCAAATAGTATGAGAACGAATATGAATTCTGATGCAAACTCAAATCTCAATCTAAATTCTAATCCAAGTCTAAATAACAATCTTGGACAAGGGAATAGGCAACCACCAAACAGCAGACTTTTAAACACAGATAACACCCAGCAACAACTTCAACAACAACTACAGCAACAACTACAGCAACAATTACAGCAACAATTCCAAAATCAGACTCCACAGCGTGTAGGTGTAATGAACCAAGCTTCTAATGTTAATAAGGCTCCTGCCGAACCTAAAAGTCAAGGATCTATTAATAATATCCCTGCTCCTAATGGCAATACAAGTAGCAATACATCTCAAACACTATCATATCCAATAAGGAAATACATTGCAAACATCGCATCAATGAAAGTTTATGCATTTTTTGATACTGTTAATTCTTCATCAACTCGTTCAGATATCTTTTCATACTGGAAAGAGAAAAGTGAGAAGTTTTTTTCTTCAAACTCAACATTGAAGTTTATCAACAAACAAAAAGAGATCCCACATCAGGTTTTATTGAATTCATCATTATTTCCATTATTTCAAGTTGTACTAAAAAAATGTAATATTGAAAGAGTGGAAGTGAATACCACACACTTAAGAACTCAAGTTTTAAGTAATGGATGTATTTACATCAACTGCCCTCGTTTAACAGTCACTCATCACTACATTGATGGTAGTTACGTTATGCATCTGGCACAATTAAAGGGTCTCTTTGATACATCTTTTAAGTTCGACTGGATTGAGATTTCATACCACAACTTTGTTCCCGGGATTGAATGGAATTCCTTAGAAAGATTAATTAATAACCCAGAGGCTGCTAGTGAAGTTTTCAGTTCAATGAATTTGGAGGTTCCTAAAAAAGAGGAAATGCCTGAAGAATTAGACAATTCAAATTCTAGGCCTCGTAATATTGAGACGATTCAAAAGCTGAGATCGAGTTTCAGTGCCTTTCAAGGTATTACCACTACTGGGTTCCCTGTTGAGGTTATGAAAGCCATTCAATTGGGTGACGCAGTGTCTTCGTTGACTAGTTTAATGATGTACCGTAAACTGAACAAAATCAAGAGTCCCGCAGAAGCGTTAAAGAAATATATAAATCTTCAGAATAAAGATAAGCAAACCGTTGGCGTGACGCCAAGTAACAGTAATAAAAACATAGATTCCAAGAATTTCTCGAGAAGAGATAACATGGGTATACAGCAACACACTAGAAGTATTGGTTCGTATGTTCAGCAAAAACTGAAGACCGAAGGGAAGAAACGTAAAAAGACGTCGGGAAACCCTTCCAAAAGTAGTGCTCGTAATTCGAATTCTAGTCCAAAACGCAGACGAACTAGTGGTATCTCACCTTATTCTACCTTGAATCTAAACTTGCCAGAGGACGTTAATGCCAATAGTTATGAACCAACAGGTAGTCATAATAATGGGAATAGTAATAAGCCATAAACTGACAAAAATAAGCATCGATAAGATTATTCTTTAACTAATATAAGAGAACACGTGCATATTACTCGTGAGGTCACATAATATAACATTTACAGAATTGTGATGGTTTTTTCTAAAATACCCTTCAATAGAAAGATAAGACTCTTCAGAAAATATATACGTTTTTAAGTTTGTAACATTTAATTTTAATAAAATAACATTTACTTCAAATATGCTCTCGAGTCTTTTAGATGATTTTATAAATAGAATTTCAATTTCATGGTTTACTGATCTCGCATGAGAATTGATCTGACTATATATAAGGTTAAATCAGCAACTATTTATCGCAATGTTGTCTAATAATTAACTGGATAGTATTGATGTTCTTCATCTTATATGGATAACTCTTCTTCTTAAGACATGGCAATTTAATGACCTCTAATAATGTCAGCATCATTATGTACGGCTACGCGTAAGCACAGCTTCATAATGGATAAGTTTCACAAGTTCCATTTAAGTTGATAATATGATGAGATGACTTGGGGGGAGGTGGGGTGGTTGTATTTAACATGATTTGGTTTAGTGCCTGGATATATATTTTTACAATAGTGGAGTGCTAGCCTACGATTAATAATATTCTTATTTGATCGACGGGCTAATTCAAGAGAAACACAATTGTTACTGGCACATTGGAACTCTTTCATTTAGGAAGTTGTAGCAACTTAAGGTTCGTGCCAAGCTGCTTATTTGAATATAAATGAATATTGTTAAATCATTTATCATAAATACAACCAGACAGGAGTTGGTAACTATACCGACAGGGCGATTTGATTTACTTAGATCAAAATCTTCACCCAAATCGTCTCTGGAATGTATATATAATAAAGCTGGAGTCTCTATTGTAGAGACAGGTTATTGCACATATGATCTAATAGTTGTTAAATTGGAGGAATATCTTGAAGATGATGATTTAAATGGAATGGATGATTTTACGGATGATGCTATAAGTATTTTGTCAGCACAATCAAAAGTTAAGGAGGAACAGTGGACTTTCAGAATTAGTGAGAAACTAGGTTTCCACAAGAAATGGAATAATCAAGGTGAAACTGTGCTAACATGGAATAACACCTTAGGGGATGAATTTGATGAACGAGTACAATTTGCTGTTAATTCCGAAACTCTTCTGAACGAAATAGAAAGTTTTATTGAAATGTTTTATAGATGCGTCTACTTAGTAAGATGTAAGAAAGATAATGTGCCGATATCTTATGATAATATAAATGAGATGGAAAAGTTATCGCTACAAAACTATAAAGGAGAACTGGATGAAATGGAGTGGAATGAAATTACTATGGGTGATTTTTTACCAGCGGATCAAAATACAGCAGATAAAAAATTGATTAACTCTATTGACAATAATATAAAATTAGCTGATGATGATGATAATGATAATGACGAAATTTATTTTGATGCATACAACTATCCTGAATTGGTGTTGAATGTAAAATGATCTTAAGGTATTTTCAGAAAATCGATTATAATTGAGTTATATATATTTATGGTGATTTGGATATGGTTAGGATAATAATGACCAAACCATAATTATAGATTAAGTAATTAAATTGTGATGTTACTGATATTTTGGCTTTTATTGCTATCCAACATTGTAATGTGATAAACTCTGTAAAACTGGGCTAAATTGTCGTAACATTATGCGTTGGGCCACATTTAAGGATAAATCTTTTATTGGATTGATATGCTTTATTAAGTTAATTAGAGAAGTATGAGATTTCGATATGGACATCCAGCCAGATGATAATATTCTCTCCTAATATTGATAATTAGGTATATAGATAAGTAAATGTATCTGTGTAATAATAAATAAGATACCTGGACACTAATTTCTGTGGTTATTGTGAATTTTCTGTATCCCTATTGATGATTTAAAATCTTCGATAAAAAGTTTCCTGAAAGCGTTATATTTTTGAAAGTTTGTAGGTCTATATAAGAAATCATGTGCTTGGGGAGAGTTAAATGTAAGTGGTTCATTCTTAATGCCATTCACTTTATTATAGACACGACGAACAAATACATGAAACCTTTTGCTATTCAATAAGTAATTATATAGCCATTCTTCAAATCGGAAAGGATTACCGAATCTCATCTCCAATATTAATAATGTTTGTGGATAATATTATTCAGTTTCGCAATAGTCGATTTGATTTATAATGAATACCTAGATATACCCCACTAGTACAAACAGGTTGATTGTGTTAGGTATAAACTATTACAAATAAATGGACATTCGATTAGAATTTGTTTAATTGCTATGGAGTGTTGAGAACAAATTCAATGATTTAATAGTATAATAATTTGGATTGATTTATTTATCTCACGAAAATATTAATAAGGGTTCGCTGACTGTAATAAATAAAGTCAGAATGTAAATGACAAAATAGTGTTTCAATTGATCAACAAGTAATCATTATTAAAGAGGGTTCTTTTAAAGTTAATGTTGTTGGTTTTTTTTTCACTTTCTCTCTTCTGGAGAGATAGCGGCCTGGTGAAAAGTGTCAAAAATTGAAGTCGATGTAACAAGAGCATTAAAACTATATAAAGAAGAAGTTTAGTTCATCAATAGTTAAAGAAATGTATTTAAGTAAGTAAAATATAATTATATTCAAATGCCAATAAACGTTTATTAATTTCTAAATATACGTGTTAATAAGATTCTTCGCCTAATATCTGTTTTGATTTCACTGCAAGTTCAGTAATAATTGTGGATATTTCTGTAAAAGCTCTTTCAAATGCAACTCTATGTATCTCTGTCCAATGTGATTTTTCGATTTCTATATTTTCACTTCTATAACTTTTCGTTCTAGAAATTAACTTCTTATTCAGTAAATTTAGATTGCTTTTTGATAGAATTTTTTCACCATTGTGGTTTAGTAACCTATTGCTTTGAAATTTCTGAATAAAATTATATAATTTCTTCCTCGATAAAATGGGATTAGGAAGATATCTTGGTATTTTGTTTTTCGATAAGAAACAATTGGACAATATGTACAATACAAAAATGACTGAAGACACACTATCTCTACGAAGCGAAAGCAAAGCCCTTGTGATTGCAGGATCTGAATCCCTATCCCAAACTTCAAAATATGTACTAGAAATTCTAGCTTCAATAATTCTTTCAACCAAATAATCACAAATGTTTAGCATTTCTTCATACGTTGCAGGTTTAAAATTAGCAATGTAGATTGGTTCATCTTTTGATTTTTCAAGCAATTCTCTAATGGCAACGATATTCTGACTTAAACGGATTTCTCTTATATGGGATAAAGCTATTGCTAATTCGGTTGGTGCATCATCAGAATCTCTGTAAAGATAACGATCTGTAACAAGTTGATATGATTGAGAGATGTGAGCTAATAAAACTGAAAGAGCGATTCTTAACTCTGAACGAGCTCTGAAAGACCAAACTATCCAATTGATAGGAATTGAGATTAATGTACCTATGATTAAAGATAACCCGGTAACCCACGTATTTTTCCAAATAATAACAGTATTCAATGAATTTGATCCTTTTGAATATGATTCCATAACTATAACTGAAAACGATAGCATCGTTGTAAAACTAGATCTGGTATTTCTGTATGCAATAATATTTAGTGCGATGGGCACCACTAAAATACCAGAAAAGGTACAAATAACATATGGACTTCCAAAATGTCTGGCTTGTGCAGCAGCCCATCCCCAAAATATCCCAATTAAGCAGAATATCATTCTTCTTGTCAATCTATCCCAGCCCCCCGAATATTTACGATGCGATAATAAATAAAATGATAATGGAGCCCACCAACATTGATATTCTTGATACCATTGATATGATCTTGGTAACCAAGTAGGCAAACATAGAAAAACTATAACAAAAACTTTTTTTATTGTCCATTTCATATGATCACCCACTAATAACTTACTAAATTTCCACAATTTAAGTCTCCATTTATTTGTAGTAACATGAAAATTGAAATCATCATGATCATACGCCCTAATACTACCTTTATAATTGGTGCTCTTCAATTTTTCATCATATTTATGAGTAGAAGTAAATGTGTTATATAGCTTCTCAAAGATATCGTCAACATCCCTTTTAGTCTCAAAATAATTAAGAACATTTCCTGCACCTTCATCTATTGAGCACTGAATTGGAAGCCTATGTAGGGCCCTGTTTAATGGGTATGTTATGAATCTTATTCTCCAATGTATATTCGAAGAAAATTTTGAACATGAATTGATAACTTCTAATAAATGTTTGGCTGAATTTCTCAAGGTTCTTAGGAACAAAAAAATATCAACAGACGCAGTATCGGTTAATAATTCCTTTGAAAATTGATCTGTGCGACTAAATTTTTTATACTTCAAATCTAACTTATAGATTCTTCTTTTTAATTTTTTTGACAATATATTTAGCTTCTCTTCAACAGTTTTTGAATTAACTGATTTTGTTACATTTTCAAACTCATCAAATACTATGCCAAGTTGCTCAAGAGTATAAATCATCTCTGATAATAAGGAATAAGCTGTATATGCAAAAGTGTCTCTTAAAAGTGCGACATATAATTGTCTGTCCATAATATTAGAACGAGTATGGTCAGACTCAACCATGTTCGGTAACGGAGTATCTTGTTCTGAAAATGTCATCGGTGATGAAGTTGTTGATAGGTTTCCATTGTCATCTATATTTCCAATATCAGTTAAAGGTTCTTTTAGTGATTCATATAATTCTTGTATATTATCAGTTGTAAATAATTGTGAATTTATTGGTAAAACTCTTAATGGACTTGTAAATTTAGTAATAGAATTTCTTAATTCCTTGAGATTCTCTTCATCAAATCTGCAAAAAGAAATTTGATTCGAAAAATCTCTGAAAGCTTCAGATAAATCGATAATTAAAAAACTCACCATGCTTTTCTGTTTAATCTGTTTGTTGGTGTCAGGTTGGTCGTTTTCCAAATCTACTAATGAAACTAAAAATTCTTTTGATTTTTTTAAACTAGTACTAAACGTTGAAATTACTTCCCTATTACCACTGCTTGGAAATATTAAAACACATATTATAAGGGATAATAAGAGACCAAATAGATATGAAAACCCAAAATCCCAAAACAACTTCCAATCGAGGTTTTTGGAGAAAGATAAATCTGCTGAGTGGAAAAATATAATTCCAATGCTGAAAGTCTTGCAAAAATACAAGAATCGTTGGTAGATGGCTGCTATCCAAATAGATATAGTCAACGCTATCACTAAACTTGTGAACAACATTGCACCTTGGTAGTCTGCTACAGGTTTTGATACTGTAGAGACATACCAGGCTAACGATGACCAACCCATGGCTAAAGCACCTCCTAGAATTGATGAAATTGTTATTTCAACTTGGACACCAACATTTCTAACTGGATGGTGTAAAATTACTGCTAATAGCATAAAATATCTAAATCTTTGCCCAATCCAATCGCCCGATTGATGGGTGACACATATAACCATAGCAATAAAATATGCACAAAAATATTTGAAAATTGAGTATTTAAATTTATTAAAATCCTTTATTAGCGTCTTTGGAGACGGTATATATCTTTGCATGTATTTAGAGAACCATATATGCAACTTCGTAGTATCAGTATCATTATCATGTGGATTTTCTAAATTTATTTTCTTTGCTATCTCGTTTTCTATGCCATCTTCGAAGTTAATGAAATTTTCTGGTTTCGTATATATTGCATCAAAGAATTCATCTCTTAATTCCTCTAATTCAAAATCATCCAAATGTTCTTCTTCCCAATTTTTCTCTTGTGCTAAATCCTCTAACTTCATGAATGAATAAGATTTCTTTACTGTTCTATTCCTTAAATCATTTTGTAAACTGTCTTTTTCCGGTGTTACGAATGAATCTTTATGAGCATCACTTAATGATAAAAATGATGTTCTAGAATATGAACCTCTTATGATGGAGTCGTCATTTTGGTTGAATTGTGAAGGAGTATCTTCCCTCAATTCAGAAAGCCTATTCATTATAATATTATATCAGTGTATTTAGAATGGATTTATGAAGATTTGGAACAAAATAAAGTATATTAATACTCTAGAATATAATAAAATGGAAATGCACTTGTATATAGATTTTAGAGTTTCCTAATCATAGAATATAGCAAACGTACACGGACACTATAGGATAGTTGATAAATAAAGAGAGATGAATGCAAATATTAAGTTAGTCTTCTTTATTTGTGTTTTTCATAAAGCATGAGGGCCTTGCTTGCTGATATTATTCGAGTTGTATTATATGCTTATAATATAAATATATTTTTTTATTCTTTTTATAAATGTTAGAACATAATCATTTATTATTTACTCTTTTTTTTATAGTAAGTTTATCATTTTTATTTTTTTAACTTCAATTAAATTTTCTGTTTCGATGCTCTAATTTTGTGCGGATGGATATTTCCTATATTGATATAATTGCTTCTCCGCCAAAAAAAGAGTCCATTAAAAGCGTAACTATTACGGAGATTATAATGTAAGCGATGCAACTAAGAGTAAGTGTCACGGGCGCTTAAAATATTACATTATAATGGATATTTGATGTATAATAATAAAATGGTTATCTCAAATGGTTTTTGTATTTAATGATATGTTAGTAAAAAGAAAATTTAGAAAATACAGAAACATTAAATAATTAGTCGAAAAATCCTGTAACTGTCAGAAAAATATTTATGAAATTTCTTTTAAATGAAGTGTGGTGTAACGACACTAAACAATAAAATTAATACATGCACATATATATATATTTTTTGCATTTGATTGTGTTTAAACGAGTGTCTTTGTTTATATCAGTTCATATATTAAATTGATATATAAATCAAAGATTATCTTCAAAACAAATAAAAATAACCGCCAACGTTCTCAGGAATCCATCATAAAATTGTTCAAAAATATCAACCTCTTTATATACGTCTGTGTTCTTTTTGGAAAAAATAACTAAAATCTTGTGACACAAAAACAATCAAACAGTATGAATTAATATATAGAGAGGTAAATCTCTTTTTTTTTTGAACGAGACCCAGAAAGAGTTGTTGGAGTATTAATGGCGGCTAAATTAAGAATTAAAAAGACAAAAAAAAGCATAATAACTACGGAGGACCATATCAAACTTATACTCTCGTGCGTCGTCTCGACACTTGTGGACCCGGTAGCCACGTGATAAATAAATGAACTAATTGAACTAATTAGAACCATACGAATGGTGGTTTACCATATAATGCCAAAATGAACCTGTTGTTTTAACTTGGCAAGTTAGAAGTGATTAGCCGCCCATATGGGTAACTACTTGTATTTTGAAAGCGAGAGGGAGAGGGAGAGTCGGAAAAGAGCTGAAACGGGATGAAAAAAAAAAAAAAAAAACAGAAATTGAATCATTTCGACTTGACTGTCAACAACATTGTCTATCGTTATGCACGAATGATGTAGTCATGGCACACGAATCACCCATTTATAACTTTAAATGAATTTTTCACTGTTCTTGTTCCTTTCTTTCTCTTGGCCCTTCTGTCTGTTCTTAAGGCTTTGTATTGAATTGTTATCTTTTCGTAAAACTGGCCACACACACACACACACGCACACACTTGGGCGGTTAATTTTACGAAGAGACATATAGACGAAAAAAAGCTCAGGGGAAAGTGATGGAGGCGGGAGAATACACATAGAAGCTTTGCAGCAATTTCTAGCGTAATCAGTTAGAATCAAGACCAAAAGAAAACAAAGCCTGCCCAGCATAAAAAAAATATGCAAGAGGAAAAATGTATTTAGCTGAAGAGGATATACAGTATAGAGAGTTCTTCTCGCACAATAACAATAATTCTCAATAACTTGTCGCAGGGTCCCAAAAAACAGATGAAACGCTGTGCTGACTCAGATGCACTCTGAAACGTCGTGGAATTCAGATACATAATGTTCCTATGTGCATGGTAATTTGTTCTTGCACATCGCTCTCGGTGTGTGAATCTAGGATAAAAACTACGTAGCGGGTGCTGGGGGGAACCTCTTGTTCTGTTGCTTTTCTTCTTTGTTCTATGTTGTAGTTTACTTTTGCAGAGAGATAATGGCGATACACCAATTCAGTAGCAGACAAAAGTTATATTATGCCCAAATAACTCTGTGGGCTCTTCTTGGATTTTATGTTTGTTTTTGTAAAAACTCTATAAAGCTGCGCACAAAAATTCATAAAATATTTATCACTTTTTTTGTGCACTTGTTTCTTCTGTTTTTTGTTTCCCTTTTTACTTTTCGTTCGCGGTATTTTCTTAGAGACAGACATTTCCGTTGATGTTTTTCCACACAGTGCAACAACACTCTTCTCTTTTTTCTTGGTGCTTGGTGGATCTATCTACAATTTAAAACTGTTTAAAATCTCTCTATACAAATTTATCTCGTTATATGTGAATTTTTAGCATCGCACATAAAGTAAATTGAAAAATTGTGAAATTGAAAAAAAAAAATATTGTAGTGAAAAATTTATACGTTTAAAATTTTTCAACATAATATAAATTAAATATATATATATATAAGTTTATATTATTGTTTGTTATACTGATTCGTTGGGTTTTTTTAAGTATTCTAAAAGGGAAGGATACCAGAAATAACAATATACAACATTTAAAAAAATGGCTGAAGGTGTTTTCCAAGGTGCGATTGGTATCGATTTAGGTACTACTTACTCATGTGTTGCTACTTACGAATCTTCTGTTGAAATTATTGCTAACGAACAAGGTAACAGAGTTACCCCATCCTTCGTTGCTTTCACCCCAGAAGAAAGATTAATTGGTGATGCTGCTAAGAACCAAGCTGCTTTAAACCCAAAAAACACTGTCTTCGATGCTAAGCGTTTAATCGGTAGAAGATTCGACGAAGAAGCTGTCCAAGAAGATATGAAGACTTGGCCATTCAAGGTCATTGACGTCCAAGGTGCCCCAATGATCGAAGTTGAATACTTAGGTGAAACTAAGACTTTCTCCCCACAAGAAATCTCTTCCATGGTTTTAACCAAGATGAAGGAAATCGCTGAAGCTAAGATTGGTAAGAAGGTTGAAAAGGCCGTCATCACTGTCCCAGCTTATTTCAACGATGCTCAAAGACAAGCTACCAAGGATGCTGGTGCCATTTCTGGTTTGAACGTTTTAAGAATCATCAACGAACCAACTGCCGCTGCTATTGCCTACGGTTTAGGTGCTGGTAAGTCCGAAAAGGAAAGACACGTCTTGATTTTCGATTTAGGTGGTGGTACTTTCGATGTTTCCTTATTACACATCGCTGGTGGTGTCTTCACTGTTAAATCTACTTCCGGTAACACCCATTTAGGTGGTCAAGATTTCGACACCAACTTATTAGAACACTTCAAGGCTGAATTCAAGAAGAAGACTGGTTTAGACATCTCCAACGATGCCAGAGCTTTAAGAAGATTAAGAACTGCTGCTGAAAGAGCTAAGAGAACTTTATCCTCTGTTACTCAAACCACTGTTGAAGTCGACTCTTTATTCGATGGTGAAGATTTTGAAGCTTCTCTAACCAGAGCTAGATTCGAAGACTTAAACGCCGCTTTATTCAAGTCTACTTTAACCCCAGTTGAACAAGTCTTAAAGGATGCTAAGATCTCTAAATCTCAAATTGACGAAGTTGTTTTAGTCGGTGGTTCTACCAGAATTCCAAAGGTCCAAAAATTATTATCTGACTTCTTCGACGGTAAGCAATTAGAAAAATCTATTAACCCAGATGAAGCTGTTGCTTACGGTGCTGCTGTCCAAGGTGCTATCTTAACCGGTCAATCTACTTCCGATGAAACCAAGGACTTATTATTATTGGATGTTGCTCCATTATCCTTAGGTGTTGGTATGCAAGGTGACATTTTCGGTATTGTTGTTCCAAGAAACACCACCGTCCCAACCATTAAGAGAAGAACTTTCACTACCGTTGGTGACAACCAAACTACCGTTCAATTCCCAGTTTACCAAGGTGAACGTGTTAACTGTAAGGAAAACACTTTGTTAGGTGAATTCGACTTAAAGGGTGTTCCACCAATGCCAGCTGGTGAACCAGTCTTAGAAGCTATCTTCGAAGTTGATGCCAACGGTATCTTAAAGGTCACTGCTGTTGAAAAATCTACCGGTAAGTCCTCTAACATTACTATCTCCAACGCTGTTGGTAGATTATCCACTGAAGATATTGAAAAGATGGTTAACCAAGCTGAAGAATTCAAGGCTGCTGATGAAGCTTTCGCCAAGAGACACGAAGCTAGACAAAGATTGGAATCATACGTTGCCTCCATAGAACAAACTGTCACCGACCCAGCTTTATCTGCTAAATTAAAGAGAGGTTCCAAGGTCAAGATTGAAAATGCTTTATCTGAAGCTATGGCTGCTTTAGCCATCGAAGACTCTTCCACTGATGACTTAAGAAAGGCTGAAGTTGGTTTAAAGAGAGTTGTTACCAAGGCCATGTCCTCCCGTTAAGAGACTTAGTATATACTAAATACCAATATCTGTATCTTAATTTCATCAATTCAAATAAATAAATAAATAAATATTAATCACATATTTTCATCAAATAAATTTGGTTGCTTTGGTTTTGAACTTAAAACAAAGCAAATTACTGTAAAACCGATTCCATGAATACACTAGGTAGTTTTTGAGTAAATCGAAAACTATACAGAATCATTATTTCATTACCTTAATCATAAGCATTTATTCATTAAACATTACAAATATATTTATATATAAACATTTATACCCATATTAATGATCTATAAAGACTGTTATCTCAGTTAGATACTTTCAACAACTACGTGGTCACCGTTCTTAGAAGAAGATTCCAAGAAAGCAGCAACACAAGCTAAGTGGTGAAAGGCAACTCTTGGTTGAGATCTGAAAAGAGTTTTATCTTTCTTCACAACAGCATTGTGGAAATCTAAGAATTCTGGGTTTACACCGAAAGATTCTTCAGGATTAACCTTAATAATTTCTTCGGCACCGGCACTTTCAGCGTCAGCACCAACTCTAACCTTAATGACAGGTTGGATCTTGTTAGATAAGTCAATGGTCAAGGAACCTTTAGTACCGTAAATCTTCAAGAAAACTGATTTATCAGTGGCACCGAACGCAGAACCGTATGTGAAAGTACCGATAGTCTTCTTGTTTCTTAGTCTAACAGTTGAGAAAACAATGTCATCAGTTCCTGAGGCTTCTCTAACTTGAGAAGTTAATGCAGAGACTGTGTCAAACTCACCCAAAATATCGGTAACTAAAGCTAGTTGATGGACACCACCGTCAGACAAGAAACCACCAATGTGCTCTGGGTTCTGTCTCCAGGTGGTTGCCAAATATTTGTTATCTGAGACAAATGGACCGGTAGAGTTGTGGGTAAAGCCAACAACATCACCAATTCTTTTCAATTGTTCCTTAGCTGGGGCAACGACAGGTAAATATAACCAATTTTCAGCGATACCAACTGGTAAAGCAGTTGAATCAGCTAATTTGACCATTTGTCTGGCTTGCTCCATAGTGGCAGCAATTGGCTTTTCCATTAAGATTGGCTTTCCTGCAGCAATTGCTTTTTCTAAAGTTGGAACGTTGAATTGAACTGGTAAAAGAGCGTCAATGTAGTCAACATCTTTGTCGTTCAAAATGGCGTCTAAATCATCATAAACTTTTTCTTCTGGTAAGCCAGCCTTCTTGGCAAAGTCTAAAGCCTTTGATTTAGTTCTATTATAAGCAGCTACAACTTTGAAATTATCAGCCATTTCTTGGTAGGAAGGTAAATGTCTGTCAGTGGCAAAGATACCGGTACCGACAACACCGACTTTTAAAATTGGAGACATTATTGCTAATTATTGGTTTTGGAGTAGTTTATTTTATGTTTGCGTATGCAGTTGACTTATATTTATTGAAATTGAACCTTTAAGAGAAAAAATTAAACACTTAACGATTATCCTTGATCTTTCTTTAGTTTGTTCTATGGTATGTTTCTAAATATAAATCTAGTTAGCTGAAATGATGAACAGTTTGAATCAGAGTAATTGAACAAGTTTTGTATCAAAAATATAATTGTTCTAGAAATATTTAAAATTAATTAATTCAATTTATGGTTGCCTTTATATAGTTTTCAAAAAAAGAAACATTCCATAATATTCTACAATTTTAATATGAAAAGAAAGCTGTTAATTTTTCCTCATAGGTAATAAACCTTTTTACTTATAAAAGAAACAGAATAAATTTCCACATTAATACCGTATAACTCCCACCGCTCCCCCTGTATCCCAAAGAACTTTTGATTATACGTATGTATACGTATGTTACTCGAAGAATTTGAAAAAAACCCCACGTTCAAAACAAATCGTCACTTCAAGAGAGAGCGACAAACAAAACCATCATCATATCAACTTTTAGTTCCAACTGGATAATTTCAAAACATTAAGATGTGGCATCAGACAAATAGAGCAACTGAGCTAACAAAAACGGCATCCAACTACTCTGTAGTTCCTTTTAGAGATTGATAATTTGTATAGAACCACTATGGACCGTGTGAAAAAAAAAAATTATTATTATAATGAAATTCATGATAACACCATTTTCTCAATAAAATTTTAATTCCGTAACCTTCGGAAACAACTACTGCAGAACTATCGTCGCAAAAATATCTCCGGCTATACAACGGAATTAGGAAGTTAAAAAAATGTCGGGGATAGGAGATAAGATATATGTTACACCATAGTAGTAACACCACCATTGAAGCTTTAAATCAAATCAATCACATCTGAAAACAGTTGAAGGACACTATCTTCTTGACTTCATATTTATTCATGAAGATTCCACAAGTCGAAATTCCTTGCAAACAAGATAAAATGTATAACCAAGTGGCATCTTGTTTGATGCCTTTACCTTTTGCCCTTACTAATATACCTGTCAATATGAATAGTGAGAAACTGGTATTTTTAGTTATGAATATCTCAAAACTTTACATGTTAGTCAGTGATATAGTTCGATTTTTATTGGTAAAAACCTAATTTACTTCTCCATATCCTGAATTAGTGTTATGATAATAGGCCATTCTTTCTCCTATTTTCCACCACTCATAGCAAATTATTTATATCTCAGATTCTGAGGTATCTTGATGAGGGTTAATTCAATTATTGGAAACTACGTAGCACATTCAATTGCTTCAAGTATTTATTTATTTCATATTCTTGAAATTCTAAAGTGACGAATTGTGAATTTCAAGAATCTCCCGCCCCCTGTGATGAAGAGTGCCATATTAGGTTCATGACAGTTCCAATGAATGATTCTCAAAAAAAAAAAATATATATATAACAACATAAAAAATAAGTCTTGGTATCGTTCCTAGTGTTACTAATATTTTCACTTTTTTTCCTTTTTCCATAATTGACTGACTATCAATTAAAATATTCGAATCCTTGTGTAGCCGCCGACCATTCTAATGTTAACTATGCTCATTGCAATATCTCACTATTTCTTTTCACTTGGTAATTAAAAGGTGTAATAACTACCAAGATTGACATTCATGCTTCGAATGGTATTTTATAATTTATCCACATTAGAGTTACAAACACCTAAATAGCATATTTATATAGAAATAAACTGTAATCGATTAAGCTTTGAAGTAAGTGACCTTAGCTTATATTTTTTAACAACCTTATATATGTAGCCGCTGATCTCCCGATCGTCCCAAAGAGAGCAACTAGGCATCCTCTCGCCAGGCGGGTAATGCCTAGTTAAACTAAATGCAGTAATTAAAATTTAAGTGAAAATTTCTGAAAACAGATTTTTGTTTGAAACTTTAACGTATGTTGTACATAGTGAAAGTTCGAAACAATCTTTAATGAATTAAAGGTTCTTTTAAATATACTATAAACTAAAGTGAAGGTCAATACGAATCTATCCCATATATAATCTATTTGTAAGTTGAGATAACTGAGTGTGTGTGTGTTTTTTTTTTTAACCTGTATACGTTGCTAATTGAGGAGCTAATAAAGGATCGTGTGAAAGAAATTAACGAATATCAAAATATTAAGTACAAAATAAAATGGGAGACCAAAAAGATGACAACAATAATAAAGAGGTTCAAAATACCGAATCTACTGATGTGATGACTATGGAATTTTATCGTAAAGCACTTAATTTCAATGTTATAGGTAGATATGATCCCAAAATTAAACAATTACTTTTTCACACCCCACACTCTTCAGTGTATCAATGGGATTTTGAGAAAGATGAATGGAATAAACTAGAATATCAAGGTGTATTAGCTATCTATCTACGAGACATATCACAAGACTGTGATCTACCCGAGGCAATCGAACCAAACAATCTTTCAAATTTGGATAATCCTGGTTCAACTTTTTCGGGTACTGTCTTATCTGGTAAAGATATTTATAACTATGGTTTAATTATATTAAACAGAATGAATCTCGACAATTTTTCTATGGGAATAGTGCCAAATAGTATAATCAATAAAAGAAATATTTTTGATGCAGAGGAAAATAAAAGAAATCCGTTAGAAACAATGGGCGTTGAAGTTAAAGATGATTTAGTGATTATAAAGAATGTTAAACATGAAGTGTTCGGAATATGGATTCATACAGTTGCCGATAGAGAGAATATTTATGAGTTAATTAAATATCTACTTGAAAATCCACCAAAGGATTCTTTCACTTAATAATAATAATAATAATAATATATATATATTAACAATAAAATAATAAGCATTTTCTACTGAATTAGATATGTTACATTATGAACTAATCTAACATATTAAAAGCAGAATAAAATTAATGATAGTTCAAATTGACTTAATTATATTACAAGTTTATACAATTAACTATTTATAAATTTACAAAGTAAACATTTTCTAAGTTTTCTTTTATTTTTCTTACCTCAAATTATTTAAACGAGGTCCTCACCCTCATTGTCAGTAACTTTAGCCTCAGCCTCTTCATCTGGGGATGCATTATCATAAGACACACTTTCACTATTTTCATCAGAATCATCAATGAACTCGTTAGATAAGGTAGATGCCTTACCAGTTCTTTCACGTCTCTTTGAAACTTTGACTTCATCTTCCTCATCATCTAAAGAACTAGCTTTTCTCTTTTTAGATTGTTTCTTGGCCCTTTTTTCTTTTCTAGGTTTTTCACCCTCAACAAATTCACCATCTTCTTCTTGAGAATTCACATCTTTATCATTATCTGATTCATCAACAATAGTTAGAGCACGCTCTTGTATAATCTTCTGTGCTTCTTCTTGTAGCTTAGCAAATTCCTCTTTTTTCTTTTCTAATTTTTCTTCTTCAACCTTTTTCTCGTTTTCTAAACGTTCTTTCTCTCTAATTTCATTCTCTTCAATTAATTTACGAGCTTGCTCTAATTTCTCTGCTTTTTCTAATTCATATTCCTCTTGTTCTTTCATGCTACGTTGTAGGGCATTTTTCATGGTGGTTTCACCTAATTGTATACGTTGTTCAATTTCATCTTTAATTACAAATTTGAATGATTTATCCTTCAGTTCCTGCAGTAGAAGCAATGCTTTATCTAAACCACTCAATGCCGAAGAAATATCATCCACAGTACGATCTTTGGAATTTGCTCTTCTAATAAGTTCTGCAATTTGAAATTGTAATAAAACAATATTAAATTTATAACTTCCTACCTTCGAACTATTATCAGGGTTTTCTAATTTTTGAGTCTCTAATTCTAAAGACTTTTCAACATTTTCCAAGGCCTTTCTGTAATATATTAACAAATTTTCTTTGTTACCTCTCTCATACCAAGTCTTACCTAAAAGGTTATACACCTTTGCAAGTTTGCTTGAGTTTGGGAATTTCTTTAAAAGCAATTCATATCCTTCTATAGCCTTTCCGAATTCACGCATTTCTAGCAAACAATTAGAGATATTCATATGAACATCTTCAGTGTCCAAGGAATCTCTAATTTTCCTCCAAATTTCAAGTGCAGGACCCAATCTTTTACCTTCTGCAAATATGATTGCGATACCTTGTGCAGCAAAAATATTAAATGGATCGATCTGTAAAGCCTTTTGATATAACTGAATACTTTTTAAATAGTATTGTTTAGACTTAGAACCATTTTTTTTATTATCTCTAGCTAAGATACAATAAAAATTGCCCAGAGATATCAAAGCATATAAATCGTGGGAGTCATATTTGGTCAGAGTTTCCTTACTGGTATTTATTTCTTCTTCTCTAAATTCTTTGTATTTACTCTCGTCCACGCCACTGACATTATTCAACCCATTCCTCATAAACCATGAATACATTGAACGAACTTCTAAATCTGCAGGGTATTTTTGCATTAAATCCTTCATACTATCTTCAACTTTTGTGAACTCTTCACCTTTACTTTCTAATAGGGTTGTAAATATCGATCTTACCTTCAGATGAATATAATTTGGATGTTTGCTTAAAATATCACCATAAGCAACATTAGCGGATGCAATATCTTCTTCAGATGATCTTGCTAAGTTATATTTCAAAGTGATATCTAAGGATTTGTCATTGCCAGAAGACTCAAGTCTTTTTTTAGCCAAATTAAAAAATTGAATAGATTTCTCCTTTTCACCTGTAACGAAATAGAAACAACCAATATTGTTTAACAATTCAATTGGGACATTAACTTCATTTACAATCTTCAAATCTTCCAAACATTTACATAAAACATCTAATGCTTGTTTATATTGGGCTTGAAGTTCATATAATTGAGATAGGACCAAATATGCCTTTGGAATTACTAGTTGGTTTTTCTTTGATGTAGTCAAGTTAATGTATTTTGTTAAATAGTCAATAGCTTTCGATATCACTTTTTGTTTTTCTTTATGAGGTAATTCTTTTTTGTTGAAACATTTTTCAGCAAACAATAAACCTAATATGTAGTTCAACTCTTGAATATTTTCGAAATGTTTATATAAATTTTCAAATGTTAAGATACCTTCTTCTAACAAATCGTTTCTAATCTGTGTCTGACCTAAACCAAACTTTGATAACAAATTATCTTCACTTCGTTTCAAACTTTCTTGAAACATAATAAATGCTTTACGGTAATCTCCAAGAGCGTAATAACTTCTAGCACACCAAAACGCAGATTCTGATAAAATATTAACGTTCACGATACTAGACATGCTCATTATTTTTTTTTCGTATACATCTATAACTGATTGGTAATCAGCTTTGAAGTAAAAGTAACTTTGTAATAACGCCAATAAGACTGGGTTTTCTTTATCCTTGGAATATAATAATTCTAAATTTGACAAAGCCTTTGAGTAACGTTCTTTGAATTGAGCGTCATTTTCTGAATCTGTTAAAGAATTATGGAATTCCCCTAATAACACCAAGATACTGGCTGTTGTGTTTTCTGGGTCAATTTCTTTAGCCCTTGTCCATGATTTTAGTGCCATATTATAATCTTTCAATTGCCAAAAACACATACCAATACCTATTCTTGGATCAGGCTTTAAAATTGGATTCAATACAAGTAATTCTTGGAAAAATCTTAAACTAGCAGAATAATTTTTCTTTTGATAAAGAATTTTGGCTCGTAATAATATGAAAAAACAATTGGCCTTTGTTGTTCTTCCGTTTCTACGATCTTCAGCAGTGATACCTTTAATGAAAATTTCGGATGTTTCTAGTGCTTTATCATATTGACCTCTTTGGTAATATAAGTCAATTGTTGCTAACATATTGCCAACCCAAGTTGGATCGTAGTTGATAGCTTCTTTTAAATGATATTCAGCTTGACCCAATTCATGTTCTTTGGTTTCGGCATTTGTGGAAAATTCCTTAGCCAATTTCAAATGAGCCCATGTTAAAAAAGTATTCAAAGGAGCTTTGTCATTATTCATGAATACTTCTAGGGCCATTTCAATCAATTTAATACCATCTTGAATTTTATTTTGATGACAATAGGCAAGAGCAATAGTTAGCCAGTGCTCCTTGTCAGAGCTTTCTTCGACTAATAGAGTTCTTAAATCAGATGGATCATCAGGTAAATCTGTTTCTAAATCAATACTAACCACTTCTTCGGATGCTTTCAATGGAATATCCAATGAAGTACTCCATTGCATGCTTGGGTAGCTAGTTGCAGCTTCACTGGCCATTTTAGATTATGAAAATTGTGGTATGCTGTCCTTATTTAAGACTAGTAGAACTTTAACAAATAATCCAGTGCCAATTGTTTAATTAACTAATTAATTAATTTTAAAGATTGAAACCTATTAAGATTGTAGTTGTGATTATTGAAACTTTTGTTTATACCTATATAAGTATAATATAAATGAATTTAATATGTTTTCTTTTCAAATCTCTTCAATTTTGAAATGCCGAAATGTTTGTAGTTTTGTCAATGGGCGGGTAAATTAACGAAATGGATAAAATATACGATGTAGACACTAAATTGAGGAGAGAGAGAGAGAAGATATTATAATTAAGTATAAAGTGAGAAGGTACCTAGATCATGAACAAAATATAATAATATGTTGACTGATATACTATGCTATAATATATATATACATGATATTTTTGTTGTATTTACATGCTGTTCACAGTTTCATTCGTTTAACCTTCAAATTGCTCCCTTACTCTTTGATAGTGTTGTAACTCTTCTTCCGAGACACTTGGAACTAATTGTTTTTGGGCACTTAAAAAATCTGACAGTTGAACAATTACTTCAACATCAGTATCTTGTGCGATATTATCAAACCAGTATCTTAACGAAACATTCTTTTGATTGGTTTCGTTGTATTTTTCCAATTTTTCATCCACTTCGGTGGCTGTTCTTGTCATTGCATTTAGCATTGCATCTGAACAAAGACCATAAAAGTCCGCCCCCGAATAATTGAAAGGCACTTTCTCTACAATGTCTTCTAAATTAAAATCTTGATGTAATTTGAATTTTCTAGTTAAGGCTTTCAAGATGTTTATTTGTTTCTCATTTGTATCTGGTATACCTAGATATAATAATTTATCAAATCTTCCAGGTCGTAATAATGCTTCATCTAATAAGTCTGGCCTGTTAGTAGCACCGATAACATATACTCCATCACCATTAGTTCCCATACCATCTAATTCTGCCAATAATTGTGAAACTATACGATCCATAACCCCTCCAGAATCTCCTTGATTACCTCTTTTTGGAGCGACAGAATCCAATTCATCAAAAAATATTACACATGGCTTTGCATCTCTTGCCTTTTGGAAGACTCTTCTAACGTTTGCTTCAGATTCACCTATATACATATTAAGTAATTCAGGACCCTTGACACTAAAAAAATTTAATGAAAAATTAGTGGCAATTGCTTTAGCCATCAATGTTTTCCCAGTACCTGGAGGACCATAAAACAATATACCACTTCTTTTTTTCATACCT
Organism: Tetrapisispora nanseiensis; assembly: GCA_030568035.1. Taxonomy (NCBI): domain Eukaryota; kingdom Fungi; phylum Ascomycota; class Saccharomycetes; order Saccharomycetales; family Saccharomycetaceae; genus Tetrapisispora; species Tetrapisispora nanseiensis. The sequence continues at coordinate 88,294 of JAJLTH010000022.1, read as the reverse complement.
GACGCAAATAATTCAGGATATTTCATTGGCATATCAATAGTATCCATTATTTCTCCTTTAACTATATCAACACCCCCGATATCATCCCAAGTAACTGTTGGTATTTTTGGCGCACCTATTGAAGTGGCATATTCACCTCGCACATCATTAATTGCAGTTTCAATATCACATGGCTCGATGATGATTTCACTATTCAATTGTTTACTTCCAATTCTTTTCAAAGCTTGAAATTTACTAGATTCAACAATATATCTTATATCTCCGGGGAGAATACCGGCAGATTTTAACGCAATACTATTAATATTTACGTTGTCTGAAACTTTTAATTCATATTTATCGTCGGAGTGCCTGCTAATGTTGTGCTCTGATAAGTACCATTGGAATATTTGTTTTCTTTGTGATTCGTTTGGAACTGGTATTTCTATTTCAAAATTGATATTAGAAATAAAATTAGAAGGTAAAGAATCTGAAGAATTTGTAGTGAAAATAAATACTGTTGAGGGAATTTTAACCTGTAACATATTTATTAAATTCAGCAATTCTATTTCCATTAGCTCCAAAGGATTCCCAGTTTGTGCTTGTTGATTTGGATCACCTTTTTGTAATAAACATTCAAGGTGTGACAAACATATCACTGCTGGGGTGGAGTGACTCAAGAATGATTCAAACTTTGCCTGAAGAAATCCAATTGTTTTTGAGACAGAGCTCAACGTTCCCATTGAATTAGAATTAACTAACTCAATACAATCTATTACAAGAAGCTCAAATCCGTGATCAATACACAAAGATTTGACTAATGTATTTTTTCCTGTACCTGGTGTAATAGATGAAATCAAAATTTTCGTTTTAACAACTATATTACGTTGAACACACTTTTTAGAAATTTCTAAAGTATCTTTCAATTTTGCTGCATAATCGAAAATATCCGTATCATATTTGAACTGAGAGTTCATTCCAAAATAAGAATAATATTTGTCATTGTTAACAATCAGGGGATCCACAGATACTATGTTTTCGGTAATTAGTTTTGTCTTAGATGGATCGATAGTGAACTGTCTTTTATTTACATTTGCATCTTGAATATTATCTTCACCAAAATCTACACTTTCTATTGAAAACCAAACCAATTTATCGTTGGTACTGGTATTAACAGCTACGTTCGTATCTGGCATGATAAATTGAGTATAGCTTGAATCAAAAGGTATAGGTATCAATTCGTGTTTTTTAAAAAGTCTTTCCTTTTTTGACAGATAAGTTTTCAATTGGGATAGAATAAGTTCTTCATACTTCTTTTGGGTTTGATAATAACTCCCTACCCGTGCTATAGAAACCGAGTTTGCAATGGGTATAAACTTTTTATTGAAGCTATTATTGTTCTTAATTTTAACAGAATGTACCAATTTGAAATTCGCAAATACCTTTGGATGAACATATAATTTGTTTTCATCTATGTCACTTGGTTGCCGAATTACAAACAAGTATAATACTTTTGTATAGCAATCATTTTCAATAGTTATGCAGTTACCATCTTTTATTCCTAGTTTTTCAAATACATGGATGCCTGTAACTGCAAATAGTTCTTCATCGTTATCTGAGAGAAATTCTGATGTAGTTCCATAATCATCTGTTATTAATTCTTTTGGAATAGGGGTTTGTAAACATTCTAAAACAATTTCTGATTCAAATACTGGTTGTTTAATTTGGATAACCTCATTTTGTAATATTCTGTTTTCATCCTTGACAATTGAGATTTGAGTTCGGTTTAAATCTATTCTCCCCTTATAGAAATGATCTGTTTGAATAATTTTACATAATTTTTTTGAGATTGTTTCATTATATTCAACAACACTATATTTATCCACCAAATTGAATTTTTTCAATATAAATTGTGTGATTTCGTAGTTCGATGGCAAATTCGAAACTTTATCATACACTATCTCATTTATTAAAAATGTTACGGAATCCAATATATTTGGAATTGATTGAGGTCTAATTTTGCAACTCTTGATAACTGGGGAAAAGGGCAATATATTAAATTGCAACATCGAAACGGAGATTGTATTCAACGGTAAACTGTCATTAACGATACAATTTGATGTTTTCGTAATATAACCAGTTTCATTATATTTTGATATTTTTATTTTTGCATAGAACCCTTCATCCTTTTTTGCCTGTAGAGCATCCCAAAGAGCTTCTAGATCTGTTGATATTTCAAAAGCCCTTGATTTCCTATTTTGATCAAAGATAAGATTCACAATGGTGTCTTCCAGAGTTGCATGGTTCATCTCTCCTTACAGCCTTTCTTGTTTTTTTTCTGACTTACTTGTTATAACAACCATAAATTGTTTGGACAACGATCAAGTACTATTGGGACCTAAATGTCCAAATAATAAGGATAAATTTAGATACAAAAACGTAAAAGATAAACTTTATTTTAAGAGAGATACTTTACATATCAATTAAGGATCAATCATTGTAGTTAACAAAAGTTTGTGTGATTCCAAGATTACATACTGAAATTTGTAAAATTTCCAAACTTTTTGGAGAAAAAAAATCCGGAGGCGCACATATTAAATGTAGTGGATGATCACCAACAAAAAAGTATCCTGATATCTTGTAACGTTACCTCCAAACATACAAGACATCAAAAACTTTCTGTAAGTTTATATTGTCTGTTTATTGTAAGATGTCCTAATGATCAACTCAAAAGGGTTTTTTCTCTTATGTCCAATTCATTAAAGACCAAATTTTACTATTTGAACTTGGCTTTTGCATCTTTCAGTTATAGTTAGTGATTACATGTGAAGATCTGTGCCAAGCAAGAAACTTGTTTTACCATTAAAAAGACAATTTCCAAGGTTATTTAGAAAAACTGTACATGAAAACATACAGTATATTCAATCATAATAATCTGCTTCAATAATAGAACATTACTCTCTCTAATAGATTCTGAATTATCATACACGGTTATTGTCCAACATATGTGACAATAGCATATTAGCCTAACTGTCTCTTTTGAAATCAATGAGATAATATATTTCGAAAAATTCTGGCTCACCTTCCCTAATCCAGTCAAACTGTAAAAAAAAAAAACATTTCTCGACTCTCATCATATATTTCAATTATGATCATCGACATTGTGATGGCTTGTTCTTGACCTTCCAATCCCTTGAACACTTCTCTTGGACTTAGCCATTTCTAATATCTTCACCGTATTGGTGTACATGCCGTTTCCGTTTTGGTCAATGCCCAGCACCGAATTGGGACAACAAAAATGTGGTTTATTTCCTAATTCGGGTGTGCATTTCTTTCGTTCTAAGAGGGCTTCTGGGAGTTGGGCGAGGAAAAGAAAAGAAAAAAAGAAAAAAAGAAAAACCATCGCATCAATTCTTTCATTTTTCTTTTTTAATTTGCAACGCTAATTTCCGTTTTCGGAAATTTGGCAAGCCCGATGGCTACCAACAGCTACCGATTAGGAAATAAGAATCTTAGCCATTTTACTAAAATTATAGTTCTATCTTTTCAAAATAGGTTATTCGAATCGTTAAATCTACCTTATGGATTAAACAATTGTTATTTTTAGAGACATGGACATTATGTAATAAGCGAAATTGTTCTTGAATAAATCGACCATTCTCTGTTCCCTTGCGGAATTTCGTAAGTAATTGTCTTATTCTTTGAGAAATATTTAAGATGGCTAAACCATGGTTTTCTACACAGAAGTATATACAACAGTTCATATAATTAATAAGGGATCAAGATTAATATGAGTTTGAGATATCTAATAGAACAATGAGTAGATAAACAAAATTATACAAAATATTAATAAATTAAAAGCAAGACATTTGATTTTATTTCTCATTATGTCCAATTCAAAATATATTAATAATTTCGATTCGATTTAGAATTATAATCATTTAAATGAAAAAAATTAGAGGATATATAAATGCCTTGAATATTTCATTCTTAACAAAAATAAATAAAACATATTTCGTTTCATCAATTACATACATAACTATATATTTATTTACAATTGTCAACCCTAATTGAATCAAACACTACCACAATTAAGAAACACATTCACATATAATAATATAAATGCTTCCTATACAATATTTGCTTCTTAATATTGTATCGCTCATATCTGTAGCTACTGCTACTTCAAACGTTTTTTTCTCAGATGTTCAAATATATGATCAATATTCAAATAACAATAACTGTACTGATAAAAATCATTGGTTTCTAATTGAGGCCGAATTGTTTGCTGGTAAAGGTCAAAAAGATGATATCTACTTAACTGTTCCAAATGATTTCGATTCAATCCCATCAAGTATTGCTCTTACTCACAATGAGAAAAATATCGGCCAAGTAACTTCTAACTCCTCTAATATTTTAACTGTTTCATTCAATGATAATGTTAACTCTAATTTAACTACGACATTTAATTTTTTGGCCAAATTGACTAACTCATCATTATCTGCCATTGATTCTCCACAGACTATTGAATATACCTTCGACGTTTCCACAGGTTCATCATTCGATAATCATATCAATTACTTGGCTAAAGACATTTCCACTTTTACAACTAATGGTGGAATTTTTAAAAACAATAATACTGCATGGTTTACCGTTGACATTCCAGTTTCTGCTTTCTCTGGTTCATTATTTTTTGAATCAGTACCTGAAATTGATGGAGACTTCACATACAACACAAACTTAACCACATTTGAAATTGTCACCGCTGTCGATGAATTTAATTTACCAATTAAGTCCATCCCATTTACCTCTGATACCGACTTGTCGGATAATTCCATTATTAGAGTATTATTCACATCTAATATTAGCGGTGGTAAATATTTACGCGTTAACTTTTATTCAAATGAGTTAACATCTGATTATATTACTAATATTTTGACTTTTACTGATTCATCTTCCAATTCATTGTCAAAAAGAGAAGCAAAGAGAGTTACTATTCCTGCTAAACTATTTGCTAGATCAATTGGAAATATTTTGGTTGAAAAAGATGCTGGTAATGAATTATCTGAATATACTGAAAATATCAACTCCGAAACATATCTTTATTCGAATGCATCAGTTAACTATGATATAATTTCATCAACATCTTCTGCATACATTGAAATCGACCAAGAAACATCATCGTTATTTTCCGAAGATGAAATTGATATTACTGCTTCTTCTTCTTTTGATCTTTATGCTGATATCGAGTCTTCTAATTCCCCAAGCAAAGCCACATCAACAGAAGAACCATTCTATTCAACATTTGAGAGTACATCTTCTGAAACTAGTTCATACAGTGATCCTGAAGCCAATGAAGAATCTGAATATTTAATTACTAGTTCCAGCTTTGAATCTACTTCTGTTATTGAATCTGCTTCAAGTAATGATGATTTCTCAGAATCCGAATATTCTTCTAATGATATTCAAGAACAAATTACATCTTCAATTGACATTTCTCAAGAGTTTGTCGGCATTGATGCTTTGATGGCTACAATTGGATCTTGTTCCAAGTATTCATCAATTGTAACCGTCTCTAATACTGTGAGTACCGGATCCCATTCTTCTGTAATCGAAGCTTATTCAGCAAGTACCCGTGTTACTACCATCTCTGATTCGGTTAATGAGCAATCATCGGCTTTCATAGTTTCTAATGTTGAAAATGCAGTTTCAACTTCAGAAGTTATAACAACTACACCAAGCTCTGAGATTGAAACCATGAGCACAAATGATCAACCTTCAAGTTATATTATTTCAAAGGCTCCATCGGTACCAGCAAATGTTACATCATCAAACAAGTCAGATGAAATAACTTCAACGGTTATCACTAGTACTATAAATGGAGAAGTTACAACTTATACTACTTATTTTGCTGTTTCCACTTTAGTTTCGTCTTCAAGTCCAAGCCCTGTAACAGTTTATTCTTCTTCTGAAAACCAAATTGTTTCAGCTGCAGGTTATTCGAATTCAACAACCTTTACTCCATATACAGTTACTTCATCTGATATCGAACTTGTTACAACTTTAGTAACAACAACAATTGATGGTGAGCTATCGATATATACAACTTATTATCCTGTTTCAACCATAAAGCACTCTTCCAGTGAAAATATTGATGCTAACTCTAGATATAAATCGATTGATTTCACTTCATCGGATTCCCAAACAACAAATATTTCTTCTAATATTGGTTCCACAGAAACAAGAGAAACCAACTCTATGATTACTTCTAATGACATAATATACAGTGCAACAGTTGTTACAAAAACTTTCAGCGGTGATATAACTACTTACACAACTTATTATCCAATTTCAACTATTCTCTCCACCACATCAACTAATGTATATTCAAATAATACAACTACTAGTTCTATGTCATTTAGTGTTGTAACTGAAACGAGGAATGGAACTGTAATAAGTTACACTACAACCTGTCCGAATACAATCTCAGGTAGCCATACAATTGGAATTGATGCCGAGGCGGCTTCTAGAGAAACTGAAATCATTTCAACTTATACAGTTAGAACATTAACTATATCTGGCGATGTTACTAAATTTACAAGTTGGTACATTGTTGGCAACGTTTCTTCTACTTCTAAACCAGTTAGCACGTCAACATCACCAGAAAAATACACAGCATTCAAGTCTTCTGTTGTAACAGCTACCGTTAACGATAAATTAACTACATTTACAACATCAACTCCTTACACTACGATTACGGCTACCGCTTTCACAACTTTGACACAAGATATAGGTTATAATGACACATTTGAAGTGGCTACATCTGTTAGCAAATCAACTTCTTCATTCTCGAATACATCACATATAACAATTGTGTCAGCTAAAGCTGCCAGTGCAACTAAATCAACCTCATCCTTGATTTTGAATTCAACGTTAGAATCTTCAAAACAAACAAACAGTCGTATGAGTTCCAAATATACCGCTTACCCATCAACAACTAGTTCTTCTTCAAGATTATCCACCCTTACATCAGCAATAATTACCAAAGGCAACAATGAATCCTCCACAGCTACAACAACTCTAAGAGCTAGTTTATCTTCTGGTATCACTTTAGAAGTATCTAGTTCATCCCACACTTCTTTCAATTCTACCAACAATTCAACACAACAGGTTTTTGCAGAATATGAAGATTCTGCCAATATCATTAAATCCAATGTCTTTGGATTGATTTTATTATTCATATCTACATTAATTTAGGAGTCATGAACAAAATTGTTTATCTCCAACAATATAGAGTTTCATTTATGAAACAATAGACATTTCTTGATCAATGTATCAAGTGTACCAACAAGCATATGCATTTTAAACCCAAGTAAATATCTGGTTTAATATAAGTTTTATACAATATATAATTATTAAATATAATAATAAAAACGTTTTCAAAAAATGGTCTGTATATTTTATAGAATTGAATTTTCCTTAAATAAAATTATTTTTTATGACAGCACTATCATATTATTTATATTGTATACTCCTTAAATCATATATTGAAAGTTTACGAAATCAATGATCAATATCAATTGATGATCTTGGTGTGACTCGTCTCAACAACTGGTCTTGTAGATCTGCAGTATCAAGTAACCTTTGACTAATCCTTTCATTCACACTAAAATATAATCCCTTTTCATCCAACGTATTTCTTGAATTCCTCACTTTATAAGTTTCGATTGGCAATATCCACTCCATTAAAGTATTTCCCATTATGTCATTCCAGTTAGCTTTCTTAGACCCCAAGTCAAATATATTCTCAATTGGAGGTGGTCTATTTGGACCATTACTATATAATTCCAAATCATCCCTATATTTCCTCATTGCATACATTTCGATAGTTGTCCTATTCTTTGTCACTTGATAAATGCTAAAACCTGCAAAAATTGTTAAGGCAACCGAAAATGCCAATGCTATTATCCACAGAATTAGTAGACTTAAATCAATAAAATCCTTCTCATAAGCTTCACTTTTAAACCATTTATAAAGTTGTATTGTAGTTAGGATTGCCACAATATAAGCGTATGTTGTATTATAAATCAGAAATTGTATGAAGAACTTTTGATTCTTAAACCCAATGCATTCTGAAAACCAAGGGCAATGATGATCCATCTTCAGTATGCACCTGTTACATGATGAACAATGATGAGCCCTATCAGGTTTCCATACTTTACATGTTCTACAAGCTCGTGGTCTCCCATCATTTTTGATTGTTAAAGATCTTTGAGATAAAAATTGTGGGGGTAGTTCGAAGCTGCTCTCAACATCATTCAAACTTCTTATATGTAGATCATGGAAATCTAACGGACTCCCTGGGCCCCAATTTATAACTTTAAAATATGTATATAGTGATATTATCACAATGGGCAGCAATGCACAACATTTACTAAAATTGGATATAATAGTGATATCTATCAAAGACAAATAACATGTTGAAATGAATATGAAGGTAGTTAGAACTCTTGGAAATAGCTTACTAAATGAAAGAGTCATTCTACCAACAAAGAAATATGTGCTTTGGGCTTAGCTTTGATTAATTTATAGATTCAATTTATTTGCGAACAATGATACATTAATACATATGCTTATTAAATATCATTTTCACCTAATTTCTAAATCGTTAAATTCTGATATGGAAAAAGTCATAATATATAAGCCTCATCAATCAATATGTCTCTATTCTGAAAAGAGTATCCATATTGAATATCTATTCTATATAAATATATATTATGGGTATTCTAAGGTATTACAAAATATTTTGAACAAGATTCAAGATGTTAAATAGATATGATACAATGGCAATATAAAGAGTGGGTTGAGCATGATTTGTATATTCGAGGTTGGCGAATTAAGGAAGCTTGAACTCAAACACGAGCAACTTTTACAATTGTAAAAATCAGATACCAAACATACCAAGTTAAAATATATTAGTATATATTCTATAAATATAGTTCATAGATCACAATCATCATTTTACAATATTGATTACTTCCCTCCCTGGAACTAATATGTTTGATACCATTGTAAGCATCTCATCGATTTTTAATATTAAATAACAAATTTTTGACGTTTAATATTTTTCACGACAAAAATTTTCAAAATTCAGCACAATGAACATTTGGTAATAATGAAAGAAATGAAACTTAAAAGTCAATAATTTAAAGAATTGATCACTCTATTAATACTAACAGATACTATTTATTACTCTTCTCCGTTCAAGATATTAAAACAAGTTAAATTATAAACTTTTCTCAACGTTTCACTGGCTCTATTTATTTTTTTTGCCTACATCAAAAGCAATACTCTCTGCAAGGCAAGATAAGATAATTAAAAACATATATCATAAAAATGTCACATTTTATAATCCCAGGTGATGAGGTGAATTTAGATACAAATATACCTGTATCCATTGGTCCTGGTATGTATTGTGATCCAAAGACCCAGGAAGTCAGACCTGTAACTGCTGGAATGTTAAATGTTATACCAACAAAAAAAGGTCAAACAGTTTATGTGGACTACAGTTCCAAGAGATACATCCCTGCAGTTGGTGACTTTGTTGTTGGTACAATTACAGGTGCTTTTGGTGATCGTTACAAGGTTAGTCTTTCAAATTTTTCAAATACTGTATCATTGTCATATATGGCTTTCCCAAACGCCTCTAAAAAGAATAGACCTACTTTAAAAGTAGGAGATTTAGCTTATGCTCGTGTTTGTTCAGCTGCAAAAGAATTAGAAGCAGAAATAGAATGTATGGACTCCTCAAATGGTATAGATAGTGGATTTGGTCTTTTGGAAAATGGTATGGTCATTGATGTGAAATTGCCATTTGCACGTCGATTACTTTTTGATAATGAATTTCCATTGTTACAATTACTTGCAAAACAAACGAAATTTGAGATAGCAATTGGTCTAAATGGTATCATATGGGTGAAATGTGATGACGTTAGGAATACCCTAGCTTGCTACAGATCGATTTTAGATTGTCACAATTCGCATATAGACAAATACAAGGACATAATAAAGAAGCATTTTAAAGATTTATCAAATACTGTTGAAGATTAATCGATTATTAAATTGAATCTGATGTATAATTTTATTTAAAATATATCTTGCATTCCCATAATTCCATTTGCATAAATTTCAGATGAGAAATAAATAGTTTTATATGTTTATACTTATATGAATCTTATATCCATATTATTGAAAGACAAGTAATTTTTAAATGTCGCTAAATCGTCTTCTTGTACTTTTACTTTTTCGAGTTCAAAAGTATTAGACAATATCCCCCATCCTCTATACTCATCAATATCAAAATTCTTCCTGTAGAAATTTTTATCCACATTTAGATTAGTATAATATGCCACATCATACACCTTTTCAATGTTGGAAGAAATTGCTGCATCAGAATTAACATTTTCTTTGAAATAGTCATTGTCTATTAAAATATCTTTAGGTTTAAAGTTAGAATAAACAACGGGAACACTATTTACACAAGCACCATTATTATCCAATGTGTTTGATAAATATCTAACATCTTCAACTACTTCCGAATGAGTATGCTCATAAAGTTTAGTTTCAGTCAAACTATTTTGTCTCGGTACAGATTTAAAACTCTTGTCTTCTCCACCTTCTGAAGTTACGGAATTTTTCTCAATTTTTATAGCCCTCAATTTTGTATTCAAAGATGTGACCTTTCTTGAATGAAAAGGTGAAATAGTTTTCTTTGATGCATCTGATTCATGATACCTTCTTGTAGAATTCATATTATAAGCAAATAATTCTTGAAAATGACTTAATCTTTTCGGTAAATAGTATTCATTCCAATAATTATCGAATGCATCAGGAAATCCACGAATATTACTAACCACATTTTGGAGAGTTATATCATTTTCTTGATCTATAATTTCTCCTTTTATTATTTCTCTTAAACTTTTTATATTGTAAATATTCCACCATTGCGTATAACTCCTTTTTGGTTGTTTAGAAAATTCACTTATTAAATCAACTTCACTTATTCTATCCAACGCTTTTGGGTCACCCTTTTTCCAAAAATGATTTCCAAGAAATAAGTTAATAGCTTCTTGACGCTGAGCATCAATAAATGAATTACTATAGAACCTTTTAATGCTTTCAATCATATCCCTTGAATGTGATTTCCATTGATTAATCTTTCTGTACGTCTCCATTGTATTCACCAAATGGGAACCTCCATATTGGAGTGCTATTGTGTCTCCAAGATCGTGAAACAATTCTGTCAATATATTCACAATATCCGAATCATATTCCAAAAAGCTATCTTCAATAATCCCCAAAGTTTTAAGTTGTTCACCCAATGCTCTTTTCCCCAATATAAATTGAGCTGCATTAGTTCTGTCAAGACAATCGATACAATTAGATCTACATATTCCCTCCTGAATCTTGGTGGATTTGAAGTCCTTTCCATTTTGAAAAATACCAGTTGTGTTAAGGGAGTTCATTGCAAATCCTTCTAGAAATTCGATGACGTTCTGACCATCTTGTTTTGATGCTCTACTCATATCCCAGGATGTGTATTGTATTTTCTTTTCTTCTGGTAAAAACTTGTTTAAGTAAGATATACATTCTTCAAATTCTGAAAGTAACTTAGTTTCCCTTGGGATCTTTTCTTTAGTTTTAATAAGGTTCAAAACACTAACTGTACCTCCACCATATCGTTGAAACAGCTTATCAAAATGTAAAGCAGCAGGTACAAAATATGGATCTATTACGTTAACTTCTATTGGTGGTTTAGCGGTAAGATTTGAAGAATCTTGAGTCCAAAATAGTGGGATAGAGCCTCTATGTTGCACAAAAGAAGTATATCTATCACTGTCATAGAAGCCCTTCCGAGAACTATGGAAAGATGTCAAAATCATATCAGCTACGATTTGTTCAGTTTCCACTTCGTTTGCAACATAACCTTCTTTGTTCACACCACGTTTTAAAAATCTTGCACCTGCAAAATGATGTGATCTTCTTGCAATCATTGTGACATACACATTTTTACTTTGTATACTAATATTAACTTGATCTATAAAGCCATGTAACACCACTTGAAACCAATCAAAAACAGTATCTAAACAATTGAATAAAGGTGCCACTAAATTCTGATTCCACATAAACATTTCATTATAATTATAAATCCCACTCGGCACAGATATATCCTCTCTATTTACCGCTCTAAACTTTTGGCGTAGCATATTTGTTTGTAATGTATTGGTAATATCGTATGTATAACTGAAATAAAACGTCTTTGTCAAATCTAAAGTCTGGAATGTTCCCAATAATTTTCCTTCATTAGAATATTTGTCAGGTTTTTTATAATTTTTGCAAATCGGTATTGTTTCAGTACCATCTATGTGAAAGATGGAATGCCCCCCAACGACAGCCACCTGGCTACATTTCGTAATGACTATTAAATAATAGCAAAAAGTGAACCTTATAAACCCCAGTAAACCGTAACCAGTCACAAGTTTATTCAAGGTATCATCACTTTCACTCTCTAAACCAGTTAAAACATTCATTACTTCTCTTCTCGAAAAGAATACATTGTCTTCTAATACTGATAATTTATCTGACGGTACAGTTAAATCAATCTCTAATATTCTAAACATAGTTTCTCTTCTATTACTTCCGACAACATACATTCTATCCTTCGTCTGGTAAACAGTATATTTGCTCAAAGTAAAATTTGCATTAGGCATAGCTCTTCTATTTATTGGTACATTCGTTGACCTTATTGCAACATTTTCATCATTCTCTATTGGTTGACTAGCAAAATTACCATCATTAAAATAAGGCATTATTCTGTGCTCTACACTATTAGTGTGCCTAATATTCTTTTTCTAACAGAATAAAAATTCATGGACCCTTTCACTTGATATAAAAATACAAAATAAAAGTTCAATGTAATTATCAGAACTACCACATATAATTACAATAAACTATTTAATATTTCTTTCATTGATGTATTTTGACATAAAACTATTAAAGGGTAAAAACCGGTTCCCACCAAATCATTTTTGGATGTTAAAAATTTAATGAAATATTTCGATGAGCAGAAAGAAGAGAGTTTGATTACACTTGAAAATTATTTGGTTACTTCAATGATTGATACATGAAAAGTTGAATGATTGTTTATTAAGCTGTCGCATATCTGAATCACAATATTTATTTTTGATAGGTGTCACTATACTTGGAGATAAGACGTTATTCCTGAGTGGACTGACAAATTTTAATACTAAGGCAAAAATGGTCACTGAAAATGAGCTTACTCCAAGGCAATTAAAACAATTGGAAAAACAAGAAAGAAAAAAGAAATATGCAGATTCAGCTATCCAAGGAACAAACAATTCATCGATTGCCTCTAAAAGATCTGTTGAGACTTTATACCTTCCAAAGATGGATATCAACAGAGACGTCGATCAGAGCTTGCCTAACCGCCAATATTTCAAATATTTTGTTCCCAAACGCCAAAAGAGATCACCATGTATCAATAGAGGTTATTGGCTAAGATTATATGCAATAAGGTCTAGATTACAATCGTTATTGGACTCAAATAAATTAGACGATAAAGAAGTGTTGGTAATTAATTTAGGTTGTGGTTTTGACCCGCTACCATTCCAGTTGTTGGATGAAGCCAACGTGGATAGCAATGAGTTTAGGAAAATGTTTTCATTTCTAGACATTGATTATGCAGACCTTATATCTAATAAAATCAATATTATCAGGTCTGAAAATGAATTACTAAATATTGTTAAGAGCTTTGAAACTGATGTTGATTCCAACAAGATTAATCCAACATTTAAGTCAGAAAGATATAATGCAGTATCTTGTAATTTAAACGATGTTTCTGCATTTCAAAATATTTTATCAACCAATAGCAAAGTGAAAGATCCAAATGTGATAAAAGTTTTCATTGCTGAAGTGTCCTTAGCTTATATGAAAGCCGAAAATTCTGATCAAATTATATCGATAGCTTCTAAAAACTCACCAAATAGTCATTTTATTATCTTAGAGCAAATTATTCAAGAAGGTGAAAATGAGCCTTTCAGTAAGCAAATGTTGAAACATTTTAAAAACAATGACTCACCATTACAGTCAGTGATAACGTATAATACTGTCGAATCACAAATTGAAAGATTTCGTAAATTGGGATATTCCAATATCAATGCTGGTTCTTTACTTCAACTTTGGGAATCTGTTCCATTGAATATCAAGAAACGCCTAGATGATATTGAACTTTTTGACGAATTGGAAGAATTCCACTTATTTTGTCACCATTACCTTCTTTTACATGCTACAAACAATCAAAACTTTGATTTCGTTGAACCTTATAAATTTCTGGCACCAAAAAAGATAGAAGATTATTCAGAATCAAATATTATCATTAAATTCACAGATGCTAATATAAATAGAAGATTTGGTTCTGTGGTATTATTTAGGAAAGAGAGAGGTATATATTTTGGTGGAGCAAATCCTGCCAGACTAAATGAAAGCATATCAATCAAATTAGATGATGGTGGTAAATTTGAAGTTTTACCTGAACAAATAAATACGCCATCTCCTCGTATGTGCCATTCTTTGAATAAAATGAAAGACGATAGGTTTATTGTAGTTGGTGGTAGGAAAGCTCCACGTCAGGGATTCAATGAGGTATTCTTGTATGACATAGTTTCCCGAGAATGGACTCTTGAAGATTCTCTATGTTTACCAGATGCACGTTATAGGCATTGTACTTGTAACATTTCGGAGAACGAATTATTATTGTTTGGTGGACATTGTGTGGACAATTCGACGCCATTTTTATGTTTAAATACTTCTTCCAAGACTGTAACACCTTTCAATATAAATTATAACTCTTTGTCTAACTTTACATTGGAAACATTAGTTTCATCATCGATGGCGTTTGATCCTAGTAACAACATAGGTGTAATTGTAGGTGGTTCGTACAAAGTATCTGATATAGTTTCTGACAAACTAATTATTTTCAAGATCCTGGAAGGTAACATACATATTATGAAAGTTATTTCACATCCACTATTCCAAAGATATGGATGTAAAATATGCATGTTGAACAATGACGAAGTACTGATCATAGGTGGGACTTCAAGTAGCAGATTGTTTAATCAAGAAACGAGTATAGTCAAGTACAGCATCTCCAAGAAACAATTCGAGAGTGTTAAGATCCCAAACGAATTTTGGCAAACCAAACCGCTATGTCTGGTAGGATTTGAAGCTTTACAAGATAAAGATAACAACTGTGTTCATATTCTTGGTGGAGGTGCAACTTGCTATGGGTTTGGGTCAATAACAAACACCACATTTTGTATAGAATATTAATTAACGCATGAAATGCGAAATGTATACACAATAAGTATCGTCATGCAACTTATGTAAATTAATTATCACACATATAAAAAATTTATTCAAATTAATTTAAGTCGATGGTCTTTCCTTATATACAATTCTTGAGTCTTTAACGGGTTAATAGTCCCAATTGTTTTGTTGTGACTAATCGCTTTATGAATGAGTCAAAATTGATGAAAACGCAACGTTTATATTGAGAAGCGGTAGGGCACTGGTGCGGTTTCAGGGTTGTTGCACTAGACCGAGGGTTTGTTAGGTCGGGCCGTCCATAATACTTAACCTTAAACTAACATGTGAGGAGGGTACATAATTATTCATTAGGGTTTTTATATTCCAAGTTTTCTTATTCTAGGTCTTTCTTATTCGCCCATTAATGATACTTTAATCGAATAAATGTTAGGGTTACCAATTGTTAAACCCTATTCTTCATAATTATTCTCTCCATCAAGAAATGTTTCATTATATATAAAGGGCTGTTATCCAAATGTGATGAGATGAGATGAGATGAGCTGAACTTAAACTAAAGTTTCTGTTAGTAGTAATTGTTTTCTTTTTTTGTAATTTTGTGTTGCTGATAGAAATACTATTCAATAGTTTCTTATCAAATAAATTGAACAGCCATCGACTTTCATTGGAAAATGTTTAGAAGACATTTCTCTACTTCATCGTTGAGAAGAATCTCATCAGAACTAAATCAAAAAACCTTCCAAGTTACAACATATGCCAAACCTGGTGATGTCTGTATCACGAGAGGTGCAAACGCGATGTTATACGATGATATAAATAATAAATCATACATTGACTTCACTGCTGGTATTGCCGTCACAGGATTGGGTCATGCTAACCCTAAAGTTGCTAATATATTAGCTGAACAATCAAGAAAATTGGTTCACAGTTCAAACTTGTACCATAACGAAGAATGTTTGAAATTAAGTGAGACATTAATTAATGCGACCAAAAAGTTTAATGGTCAGCATGATGCATCAAAGGTATTCTTCTGTAATTCGGGAACTGAGGCAAACGAGGCTGCTCTAAAGTTTGCGAAGAAATATGGTATTAGTCACAATAAAGAAAAACAAGGTATTATTGCATTCAAAAATTCTTTCCATGGTAGAACCATGGGTGCTTTATCTGCTACATCTAATCCTAAATATCGTGAACCATTTGGTGATCTAGTTCCTCATTTCAATTTCTTGAACTTAAACGATCAATTGACTTATTTACAAGACTATATTTCTCAAAATAAAGACACAATTGCAGGTTTGATAGTGGAACCAATTCAGGGTGAAGGTGGTATCTTCCCTGTTCCAACAGAGACTTTGTTAGGTTTAAAACAAATATGTTCCAAATCGAATGTGTTAGTTATTCATGATGAGATACAATGTGGTTTAGGTCGTTCAGGTAAATTATGGGCACATTCCTACCTTCCAAAAGAAGCACATCCAGATATGTTTACTGTGGCTAAAGCATTAGGTAATGGTTTCCCAATAGCAGCAACTGTGGTAAACGAAAAGGTTAACAATGCATTACAGGTCGGTGATCATGGTACAACATATGGTGGTAATCCATTAGGGTGCGCCGTTTCAAACTATGTCGTTAATGAAATTGCCAACCCACAATTTTTAAATGATGTTAACGAGAAAAGTGAAGTGTTCGTTGACAAATTGATAAAGTTAAAAAATAAATATCCACAACATATTAACGAAATCAGAGGTAAAGGTCTGATGCTAGGTGTAGAATTTAAAAACTCACCTGCTGAAATTGTAAAAAAATGTAGAGATAATGGATTGTTAATTATTACTGCTGGTAAAACTACGGTCAGATTTGTACCTGCTTTAACAATTGAACATGAAACAATTCAAAAAGGTCTTGATATTTTCGAAAAAGCAATTGAAGAAGTTTTAGTTAAGAAGTAATGATATATATGTATATTTATATTAAAATCATTAAATTTTACTTAAATTATTAGCCATAATATATAATAAAATATTATATTGATCTGAACTCCGATTGCATTGTTCTGGGATGGGGTGATAGCAGATTTTTCTGTTCTAATTACTGTCGCAGATTCCCGTAAACCAATGTATCCTTGAGATGGGTTAGCCATTGTATCATATGGTGTTTCAAAATATTGGGTAAATATTCTTTGAATTACCTCCACTCTTCCATTGGTAAGTGAAGTTATCCACATCATAGTGGGTTCTCTGGGTAGTACTTCTGTTGCTGTTGTGCCATGAGTCAAAGTATAAAAGTTATCTGCAGCAACCTTTGTGGGATATGATGTGTATATATCCGCAGGACCTTTCGTAATTGGATCATAGTCTGTTACAACATACACTTCCTTCATTATTTCTGTAGACAAATTCACTTTTTCAATTTCTGCATGGCAAGTTGCCATTAATATTGCTATAACCCAAAAGTAAATTAACAGCATTATTCAATATAATATCTATAACCCTTAGTTAACTATTGGATCAGTATGGTTTATTCCAAGTATATCATATAAATTTTAATTTATTTAACTAATATTGATATATATATTTCAAAGCCTGATCTTAGTGACAGTTTCATTAAATAACCGTCACCTCAAAACTGCGACTCAGACCGAAAATTTTACAAAAGTGCATAAGCAATATACAAATATTTTGATTATAGATGGATTCTTTTAACTATTTAAGTAACACTTTATTCACTGTTCAACTACAATATATGTGATGGTGATGTCTTTTTTATAAACCTACGATGGAACTAGTGTACTTAACATCATGATCACAGATTTTATATATGTGAGATAATCTGAGCGTTTTAAACGTCGTAATTATCCAATAGTTTTTTGATCAGAATGGATAGAAAACCTTCTTTAAATATGTTAGGTAAAACATCTAAAACAAATAATCCTGTGTTTTCAAGAATGACATCCAACCCTTCCTCAACGTCATTGCCTGGTTTAAGTGAAGTAGACAATGGGCATCATGGTATGTTTTCAGAGGTAAATAAACAGCCACAGCAGGAACAACAATCTCAGGGATTAGGTAATGGATATATAATCGATCATTTCCATTTAATTTCTGAAGAAAATATTGAATCAAGTGTTTCTTCTAGTTCAGTTGATCTTAGAGGAATGCAGATGTTGGTAAACGAAACACATCCTTTTGGTTTAAAACTGTGGAAACCAGCATTGTATAAGAAAGATCGATCTATTGACCAAGTTTTGTTTCAAGATACACATGATTTAGAAATCCATGATATATCAACATTTAGCCGACTTTCTAATTTCCTATGGACATTGACTGTAGGTTCGATGTTATATTTAATACTTGTGGTCATAGCACAGATTATGAAGATAGTAGAATGGTTAACCTCTAACAAGTCTTTAGGAGGGTTTATTAACCTTTATTCTTCGTTAGCAAGATATATGTTGATACCATATGGGAAGGTTATCTTTTTGCAAGAGTCATTATTCCCAAAATTGATAATAATCAACGATAGAGAAAGTTTATATGGATCTACAGGAGATGATTATGATAAGAACCATACAAATCCTCAAAATAACGCAAGACATTCGGATCAGTTTTGTAAATCAAAACATAATCTTAATGTTATGTTAAATTCCAATTCAAGTTTGGATACTTTATCCCCAATTAATAAGATTGTGAGATTTATTAATAGGGTGTTGATATTGCAATTTGTTAGTTGTATACTAAGTTTTACTTCGATACTATTACATTTGTGTGTCTTTACAGTTCCATTAAGTAATATAATTTGGTCTATCAAAGATATTCTGCAGAATCAACCTCTTGCATTAAGATTTATGCACTTTCAAGAGTATCAGAAAATGACACCATCAGAGTTAGAAACCAACCAAATGAGGTACTTATTATCAACAAATAAAGTGGCTGAGAAATATTACCTGAAATACACCTACTATGGAATTAATATCATTATCACTAATTTACTCTGCTTTCCAGTTTTTACAATTGTTAGTTACTATATTTTATTCTGTAACTTTCATATTTGTAACATTCTCACACACCCTTTCACCTTATTTATTACATGTCTTATTTCAATAGTACCTCTATCATTTTATATTGGCCAGGCAATTGTTTTTATTTCAGCTCAGACTACTATCGGTATGGGTGCAGTGGTAAATGCATTCTTTTCTTCAATTGTGGAGATATTCTTATATTGCATTGCTCTTAATCATCACGAGGGACAAATAGTTGGAGGTGCTATTATTGGATCAATACTTGGTTCAATTTTGTTATTGCCTGGTTTAGCAATGTGTAGTGGTGCAATTAAGAGAAAGGTTCAGAAATACAATCCAACCAGTGCTGGCATAACTTCAATTCTATTAATATTTTCCAGTATACTAATTTGTATTCCAACTACTGTCAATATAATTTATGGTGAGTATTCATTTGAATGCAATATAAGTTTGTTTTCGAAAGAGAAATTTGCTTTAGACATTGTTGATAAGTGTCACATTATTCGTCAAAAGTTAAAGTATGATGAATTTTATCGCAACAAAATTGTTCACGTATCACAGCTAGTATCTGTCATTCTGTTTTCTGCATATGTGATAGGTTTATGGTATACTCTAAAGACTCATGCATTAATTGTTTGGTCCTTCAAAAATTCTACTTTTAGTAACGAGACAGATTTAGAGACCAACCAACTTCCTGATGATGCTTCAGAAGTTCTTTTAGCACCAATAATGAATGAAGTTGGGCTGAATGGTCGGTTTCGTGAGGAATTTACTGATATCAGAGAAGATCAATCTATTGAACTGCAAAATGAAAATCAAAACCATTCAAGCAAACCAATTAATTCAAAAAGAGATAAAGTCAACAATGAAACACAAATATCATTATTGTCTAAGAAACAGTCAATAGTTATACTTCTTTTAGCAACCGTCTTGTATGCAGTAATAGCGAACATATTAATTGAGTGTCTTGATAGATTGATGAATGTTTATTCGGGAATAATTCAACCAAAATTAATAGGATTAACAGTTATTGCACTAGTCCCCAATACGACAGAATTTGTAAATGCGATATTGTTTGCATTACAAGGAAACATGTCATTATCTATGGAGATAGGAAGTGCTTACGCATTGCAAGTATGTCTACTTCAGATCCCAGCACTAGTCTTATACAGTACTGTTAAAGCATTTTTAAAATGTAATTCTTCATTGATAAGTGTAACAGATGATTTATTTCCCATGGTATTTCCAATATGGGATATAATTAGTATCTTGACCAGCAGTTTCATGTTCACTTATGTTTTTTCTGAAGGAAACTCAAATTATTTCAAAGGCTCGATCCTAATCATGTTGTATCTCATATTGATCCCTGGATTTTATCTTCAGACAATGACATAATATATAGTTATATATATCTGTTAGGTAAACAATATAAAACCATATTCCAATTTGATTGTGTCGTTTCCTTTTACATAATGACACCTTATATATGTGAGCTATTGGCAAAGAGGCTTATAGCACCTTCTACGCCAAGTATTCTTAAAAAATGAAAATTTAGAGGTGTAAATTCACAAGATGATTCAATAAGAGATGAGATGGTAAAGAAAGTTTTTTTATGTAACTCTCTCAAGAATTTAAACTTGAGATATGTCATTATCATGATGTTAACTCTCTTAATTCATTATTCATGTTTATGAAAATACAATTTAAGGGAGAAGGTATACAATTGAGAAGGCTAACAACCCTGAACATTTTAATCGAAACATAGCGCTAAAATTGACTTTTGACTTTTGTTCAGTGAAACAAACACCTGTTTGAATTTAGTTGAAGAAATTATTTCTATTAGGTTGCTCTGAGGAAGTATTAATAAACGTGGGTTTGTAAATTAATATCATCTAAATATATGTCAGTGGTTCCAGAAGAGACGAGAGATATCGAAACGGATGATCTGCATGATGCAAACAATTCTAATGCATCTGAGAATGAAGTCCCAATAAATTTTGATGGTGATGTAGATTCTGAGGCTTTTTTAATGTTAGATGAACCAGATAATGGACAACATGATGAAACTACCATGAATGATGAAGATATAATTCAATCATCAAGTTTCATTAAGGATGTGTATTGGCATGGTTCAATTCTGAAGGTCTATCCATTGGATTACCAAAAGGTTGGAATTGTAAAATGGCAATTGATTGCATGCCTGATTATCTTCTTTGCATTTGGGTTAAATGATCAAGCAACTGGTTCTTTGATGCCTGTTCTAACAGAACATTATAAAGTAGAAAAGGAATATGTTTCAAGAATTTTCATTCTAGAAATGTTTGGTTATACTTTAGCATCTTTTTTTAACGATAGAATACACATATTGGTTGGTCAACGAGGGGCATTTATCAGCTCTTCTACCCTTTGTATGATATTTTTTGGAGTCTTGGCGCTCAGACCAAATAATATTCAAGTCTATATTGCATCCTATCTTCCATTGGGCTTTGCATTGGGTATCTTGGATGCCTCCTGCAATGTGTTGGTCGGTAACTTAGAGGTAAATAACAATGAACTTTTGGGTGTATTACATGGACTGTATGGTGTAGCTGCAATGAGTACTACTCCTTTAGTGACGTATATTTCAAAGCACTATTCATGGAATCAATTTTTTTACATACCTACAACCATCTCATTTATAAGTATGGTTATAGCTTTGCTTGCTTTTAGATTTGAAACTTCCTCTAAGTATTTATATTCTACATCATTGCATCATGAAGAAGAAGGAAATTCTCAAATTTCTGCTGAGCTGAATAATTCAGATGATGATATAGTAGAAGAATCGTATAACTCTTCGGTATTGAATAATTCAGGAATATCACCATTTGAACAACTCAAGAACCCAATGGTGTTACTTTATTCAATATTCTTATTCATATATTTAGGTGCTGAAATAAGTACCGCATCATGGCTGTTTACGTATTTGTTAGAAACAAAATCAGACAACAGAACAAGAATGTCATTTGTTACATCTTGTTTCTGGGGTGGTCTGACTGCAGGAAGGTTTGGTTTGAGTTTTGTCACAAGAAGATACTTCAGAAACGCATACCGTGCAAATATGGCATATTGTTCCTTCACATTAATTCTATTTACATTATTTGTTCTAATTGCTATAAGGAATTCAGATTCTTTACTATATTCTATTACAATTGGATCGGTTATCTTCTTAGTAGGTGTCTTTTTTGGACCATTGTTTGTTAACGCTAATCTTGTAGCATTACAAGTGCTCCCAAAGAACTTACATATTTCAGGAGTCGGTACAGCAATCGCTTTTGGTGGTTGCGGAGCTGCTCTGTTACCATATATGGTGGGCATCGTCGTTAAGTATCTTGGTGTTGCTCTGATGCCTATTTCATGTTGGATTTTAGTTTGTCTACTAACAATAGAATGGGACTTGTATCCAAGTTTCATTCTTGATCAAGAGGACAACTTGTAACTTTTAAGAAACTGAAGAGAAAAATACCACAACATATTATAATGCTTTTTTCATAATACTAATTAATTTTAATATCATATAATAAATACCATATTAGCATTACAACTATCACTCTCTTGAGAGGCACATTTCCTATTCTTATAATCATTCATCTCAATGGTTCTCTTTAAATCATATTCGATGATATCTTGCTGTCTGTAAATTTTGGCTCTCAAGAAGAGACGGGCTTCGAACTCAGCCGATGAATTTAAAGAAGTTTGATATTTAAGAAATTGAATCTTTAATTTTGTTGACCTAAAAGAGTTTTGAAGTTTGTATCTTTGAGGAATAGACTTGTAATCAATTTGAAAGCTTCAAAGGTTGCTAATTAAGAAATATATATGAATATATATATATCAATTGATAAGTTGATAATATTGTGAGATTTCAAGACTGTTTATACTCATTATACGTATCTGGTACAAGAATGGAGAACAATTTTAATCAAGAGTCTCAATACCACAGCAATGTTCCCAAAAAATATATATCTCAGAGAAGAACAGTCGATATGAGTTCTCCTTACACAAGGATGTATTATCTCAAGAAGCACGGCCTCGAGATACCCATGATTCAACCAGAGACCAGTTATGTAGCGGATATTTTACCTCCTAATGCATACGAAACAACCGATAGAATTATAAATGTTCCAAATAAGTTTACTCATTTGAGTTCAAATAAAGTCAAACATGTTATTCCGGCAATTAAATGGACACCAGAAGGTAGAAGATTGGTTGTGGCCACGTATAGTGGTGAATTTTCCCTTTGGAATGGTTCATCATTTAATTTCGAGAGTATCATGCAAGCCCACGATACTTCTGTAACTGCCATGGAATATTCCCATGCAGGAGACTGGATGATTAGTGGTGATGCAGATGGAACTATTAAAATTTGGCAACCTAATTTCAATATGGTTAAAGAACTGGATAAGGCGCACACTGAATGTATCAGGGATATAGCCTTTTGCAAAAATGATTCGAAATTTGTAACTTGTTCAGATGATAATATTTTAAAGATTTGGAACTTTAGTAATGGTAAGCAGGAAAGAGTTCTTTCAGGACATCATTGGGATGTCAAAAGTTGTGATTGGCATCCTGATATGAGCCTAATTGTTTCGGCATCAAAAGATAATTTAATAAAACTTTGGGACCCAAGAGCAGGTCAGTGTATTTCAACATTATTAAACTTTAAACATACTGTATTGAAAACTAAATTTCAACCGACCAAAGGTAACCTTTTAGCCGCAATTTCTAAGGATAAATCTTGTAGAATATTTGATATCAGATACCATATGAAAGAACTTACCGTAATAAGAGATGATGTCGATTATATGACTCTATTGTGGCATCCAACAAACGAATCCATGTTTACAATTGCTTCGTATGACGGTGCAATAAAACATTTTGACATTTTACAAGATCTAGAAAAACCTCAACAAATAATACCATATGCACATGATAAATGTATAACATCATTGTCATATAACCCAGTTGGTCATATTTTAGCCAGTGCTGCGAAGGATAGAACTATCAGATTTTGGACAAGAGCTAGGCCTGTAGACCCTAATGCATACGATGACCCTACATATAACAATAACAAGATTAATGGTTGGTTTTATGGTATTAACAATTGTATTAATGCTGTAAGGGAGAAAAGTGAATTTGGTGCAGCTCCACCACCAAGTGAAGGTGGTGATACACTCTCTGCCACTGTACTACCTCCAGTAACTGTTAATACAAGCACTTCTGCGACCCTTCCAGGCTTCAACCTTCCTGGTCTTGGTGTGTGAAATCAATATACATTCATTAATTAAACTCAATTGATTATTTAGAGAATTAATTGTTTATAGCATATTATGTAATAATAAAGCATCGTATTATTATAGTAGGTAAATAATAACATGTTTACTTGTTGTTTGAACCAGGTAGAGGGTACTAGGTTATTTGTTTAACCAATAACAAGACTTATATAGTGTTCTGGTGTGTATATAATTTTGTAATTTTCTTCATCTTATTGTATCCTATATATATAATTCTCTGAATTACAGATTATTACTAATTTTCTAAACATTAATATTTTTTATCTCATTTAATGCATCCTTAACCTGTTTGCATACTGTCTGAATGTGTTCAATCTCACCTTTTTTGTACTCTAGTTGGGTTTCTAGTAGCATTATCAGTGATTCTCTTGACTGATGTGGACGATATGCATTCAGCAGGTGGTGGATATTCACTAATATAGTTTTTATATTTTCTACTTTCTCTTCAAATTTTTCTGGATTGATGCTCAAGATACCAACCAGTTCCAGATAATTCAAAAGCAGGGATTTAAGTAATTTCCTAAGTTCCTGTATTTTGAATTGGTAGTCCACTTTTTTTGGTTGATCATCCTCGTTATTTGATTGGACATCAGCGTTTTTATATAATTGAGTTAGACCCATAGACTCTAAATCAGGTAGTTTATCTTTCACTTGCCATGTGCTTCCAAACACTCTATACTGGCCAGATGCAGGGATCGGTGGTGGAATCAAGAAATCCATTGCATCTTCTATTATATCCTCCTTGCCAAAAGTTTTTCCATCTGAATCCTCGTTTTTCTGTAACAACTCTTTTTTGTTTCTATAATCATCCAACTTAGCTACATTAACATCTGTGAAAAACTTTATATATGGAGGTGGCGGAGGGTACAATGAGCTAATGTCATTGTTATCCTTATTAGACATGATGGATGTTACGAATATATATTACCGATCAATCGTTATCTATAGAATAATATTAATGGTTATGGGACCACTGGAAAAAATCAACCAATATTTGAGGGAATCTAATGCACAAAATCCAATTGGATATCACAGAACTAGATTGTTCGTAATAATCACACTTTAACCTTTGTTACTTGGTGCTTGTTAACATGAGTTATATATCATGAAACCATGTTTGACTCTTCAGTATTCTCACTTATATCTTGCCTTTTTTTTATTGAAATATCAACATTTCAACATTTTGAAAAGTCAAAAATTAAAGTTGAAAAAAAATCATTACAAATAGATAGCATCTAAAGAAAGTGTTTTGAAGATTATGATGGATTACAAACGTTATAAGAGAACTAATACCGGATATATTTGAGAGCCCGAAGCTAATTATTGGATATTAACTGATTAAAGTCTTTTGCATTGATAATCAGACAATTGTTTAAGTAAAATTTAGTTCATTTGATCGTAATTTGAGCAGAGTGGGATTGACCATAAATATTACACACAGTTTTACAGTTTTACAAGGAATATTTATAGTATTACTATAAAAAATAACTAGATAACTTATCACGTCATATATATACAGCA
Source organism: Tetrapisispora nanseiensis (assembly GCA_030568035.1). Classification (NCBI taxonomy): domain Eukaryota; kingdom Fungi; phylum Ascomycota; class Saccharomycetes; order Saccharomycetales; family Saccharomycetaceae; genus Tetrapisispora; species Tetrapisispora nanseiensis. Next base: position 62,047 of record JAJLTH010000022.1, on the reverse strand, counting down.
CAATAATTTAAGAATGAGTGAGTCTGATAACATGGAAATAGATATAACTGAGAAGACTTCTCCTGATGGAAAAAAGAAGAAGTTCGAGATCAAAAAATGGACGGCAGTTGCATTTTGGTCTTGGGATATAGCAGTAGACAATTGTGCTATTTGTAGGAACCATATCATGGAGCCATGCATCGAGTGTCAACCGATGGCCATGACCGATACAGACAACGAGTGTGTAGCTGCCTGGGGTGCTTGTAACCACGCTTTCCACCTACATTGTATAAACAAATGGATTAAAACAAGAGATGCATGTCCACTAGACAATCAACCATGGCAACTAGCAAGATGTGGGAGATAAATGTGGTTATAAATTTATATACATTAATTTTAAATTATTCATAGGGTTATACAAAATATATACATATTTTAATAAAAATATTATAATGAAGCCACTTTGATTGAACTTTTACTTATAATATATTAAAGGTTCTCGTTTATATAATTTATTTACAAGTTAATCGTGAATTTTATACCTTAGATCTGGCTATAGTAATCGTTCAGTTTTCCATCGATTGTGACAATGTTATTAATGAATTAATATTAAAATCGGAAGAGCCACGAGTAAATCCATTTAGAAGTTTTAATCTTTCTTGTGCAGATGGTGTTTCTTGGCCCATAGCACCATAAAATCTTTGAACATTGAGAAGTAGTAGTTGTGCATCTTGTGAATCTATATTCATGTTAGATTCGATGTTTCCATTCATTAAAATAAGTTTCTTATCCTTCGCAAGTTCACTATGAAATTCAATTGTAGTATGAGGCCTGGCAAATTCTTTGTGGAGCTTATATTCTGCCAAAGATGTCATGATACAATGCGCTGTATATAAGTCAGGAAATTGCCATTGAATGTAATGTAATTCCATTCCTTCAGAATCCTCACCTTCTTTTACTTCTGATGATTTCCTTGGTAATGGAAGGACAAAAACAGGATTCTTCCTTGCATTATTTAACATTTTCTCATACACATCTAAAGGAATTACAGCGTTCATTGTATTATCGATCTGTCCCCATTTTGTTCTCCAAAGATATTCAATTTCTTGAGAAGATAGATCATTAATTTTATCTAGTTTGATATAAGAATCTAGAGTCTTATATGGAGCATCCTTATCAGTTGGCTTGGCCTCACCGGTTTCAACAGTTTTATTGTCACTGTCACCAGATGCTGTTTCCTGCGTTTTTTTTTGCTTTCTCAATTCATTTGCATTTAATATATTTTTTGTCATCTTCAATTGTTGCTCATGCCTTTCTAATTCTTTTAATGGATCGATTTTATCATAAGCTTTTCTATTCTCTTCTAATTCCTTTTTCATACTCTCTTGTAACTCCTTTATGGAATTGAAACCCTTTGACTTGGCCTTTTCCAATAGCTTCTCCTGATACCTGTCAGCAATAGCATCGCTTGAATAGTGTTGAATGTTGAACTGCATCATATAGTTTGTAAAACAGTTTGCTCTTGCAAGGCGTAAATTGTTAGGATTTCTCAAAATTCTTAACATAATACTTGTTGTACTCCTCACTCCAAATATACTAGGTTATTATAGACATAGAAAATGAGGATAACTAAACCAAAATAAAGCCATTCAAACATAATATATGAATCTAATCACTAGTCAATTGTATAATTATACACCTTTTACTTAATATTGAATTTGGTATAAAATTTCATTGAAGATTTCGATATTGCAATATTTCAGATTTTGACGCATTCGTTAGAATTCGCTGATGACTTCATTGGTTCACCATCATATGCAGTTATAAATAATAAAAGGTATAACTTATGATTAATCTGTCATTTCGTAACCATCGTTGAACAATTAGATTATAAGTTTTTGCCAGTTCAAAGGCAATAAAAAAAAACATTAGGAACGTTAATTCGAAAAGACGGTCTGACGTTATTTATGTCAGAAGTTATTCATCTCTTACAATGACACATTCTGATCTGACACTGCTTCAACTCATCGATAAGTATCAACCTCATCTGAAAGATTATCCGGAAAAGTTACAAACTTGGGAGCTTGTATTGAAGGAGTATAATGATATAAATAAGCTCGATTATAGGCAATCGAGATCGATTCGTAATAAGTTCAATGATTTGAAGAAAAGATACAGAAAGAGAACTATAAACAACCATTTGCCCCTTAACTCAATTAAATTGTTAGAGAAGATTTTATCAGAAGAATATCAGAAACTAGGCTGTAAGATAATTGTTCCCGAAAATATTGGTATGGATCTCCCAACTATTCAGCCAATTATTCATGAAGAGATCTCAAATGACTCATTCGTTGAGGAGATCAATATAATGGGAGGCAAAGATAAACAAAATAGGATCATCGAGGTAGAAGTAAATGAGAAGTTAAATGATAATATAATTAATAATGATAATATAATTAATACTTTAATATCAAACGAGACTGGAATTGAAACTGACGAAATACCACCATTAGATTCGATAAAAATTGGGTTTTCTAGTCTTCAGTCATCAAATGCAGAAAAATTATCTAATAATATTCCAAGGTACCACACTGGGCACAAATTTTCGATAAGGAAGCCAAATAGAATTCTTAATAGTTTTCCAATATCCCAAAATTTGAAACTGTTAGAATACAATGATAATAAACTCTATAATATTCCAAAAAGTAGCATCAATAGCCCCTGGGAATCACCATCTAAAATCTGTTCAGAAAACAGTAATGACAGTAAAGAGTTCATGAACCAAATCTTTAAAGAACTTCAGTCAATTAAACAATCACAAAAAGATTTAGAAAGAATTTTTAGGTTAGAATTGTCACAAATCAAACAAAATATTCAAGAATTATTATATAGAGAAAGATCAAATAAAGATTAGTATTATATTCCATGACTATGATAATGAGATTTTATATACATTAAATTGAGCTTCGTAATTGTAAAAGTTTTTCCCAACCATCAGTACCATCCCATCTATCCTTTCCTTTACTCATTAATGCCTTGATCGTTGACCTCGCTTTGTATTTCCAATCTTTACAAACAAGACTACCTTCACCATGTCTACCTTCCATTTCACCTAAAGATTCGTACGCAGCAACTAGGTCCTCACATGCATCTACAGTCTCATCCCAAATTTTTTCATCAATTTCTAAGTCTGGGTTATGAGAAATTGCTCTATATGCTTTTTCGTGGCATTCTAGAGCAGCCCATGGTCTTTTGCGCCATAACTCTACTCTTGCCACTAATCTCCAGCATCTGGCACTGGTTGTTATAACAGTTGGTAACATAATACATACAAATTCAGTACATGATTTTTGGAAATGTGTAGCACTTTCTACATTGTTAATAGGATAATCGCTTGAGACTAACAATTCTACTAATTTCTCAACAACTGGTATGTCAATTGCCTTTTCACCATTTTTGTCTCTATTAATATTTAATAATTGTCTACATGCGATCAAAACATCATCCCACTCATTTAATTTTACAGCAACGATCATATAGTTTTCCCAAATTCTCCAATTCTTTTGAGAATCGCAAGAAATTGCTTTCTTTAAACCACTAAATGCTTCTTTTAATTTACCCAATTCGATATTAGCAGCACTCAAATTAGACCATGCCATTGAATGGGTGTCATCAAGAGCAACACACCTTGAAAATGCTTCAGCAGCAAGTTGCATTTTACCACACTCTAAACCGATACAACCATAAAAGTACCAGGTCTCGAAATTTAAAGTATATTGCCTTAACGAGTCATTTAAGTGCTGAAGGACCATTCCATAATCTCTAGTTAATCCAGAATTTTTTGGAGGATTATAATAATATCTAGCCAACGAATTTTTAGCATTGACATATTTACCTATTTCCCAACTCTTCAACCATAAGTTTGGATCTTGTTTAATATCACCTAAAATAGAAATAGCTCTGGCATCACGAGTATTTTTCTCAATTCTCTTCACTAATATCTCTTCAGCTTGCTTCTCATCACCGACAGCAGCATAACATAAAGCAGCTTCACAGCTCATTTGTAATCTTTCGTATATCTCGACAGCAGATCTTAAAATACCAACAGACATATATTTTTCAGCTAATAGAGCATCTAGATTCCAACGTGGTAAAAATGGTAACTGGTGAATATATTTCAGTCTTGAAATTGGAGTTGTGCTGGAAGAATCATTAGCTTGAGGAAGTAATCTTGCTGTTATTTGTAGACCGAGTTCCTCCACCAAAGATTGCATCTGTAATAAACCTCTTTCTATAGTTTTGGCTTTAGAGGTCTCAATAATAGATCTTTCCCATAAACAACGAGAAAATATCGACCAATTTTTGTTACCATCTTGATATAAAATTCTACTTATCAAAGAACTTAGCTCTTGTTCCACTAATGGGTCTTTTGCCGGACTGGATTGTTTTATGGTATACATACGTAATAGTAGTTGTAAGTTGTCATACTCGGATAATTGGGGTTGATTATTTGGATCTAACGATTGTAGCTCAACAGGAATACTCTCTTGTCTAATAGCAACAGGTAGTAACTTGTCTTCGACTATACCTATTTCTTCTTCTATTTTTTGTTTTTTTACAATCTGTTCATCTAAAGGTTCCTGACCAATTGATTCGAAAATTGGCTTCTCTAAAAGTAAATCAGAATTTAATGCAAAATCTTCTGGTGTTATGTTATTTTCGTTTGATTGTGTCTCAACTTTTGAGGACTGTGCAAGAATGATAAGACCAGAATGCGAAACAGTTTGAAACTTTGTTCTCTTTGCACGTGCGCCAGTTAATACAAATTTAAAATCAGTTAATTTCATGACCTTTGTCAAAGAAGGTAAGCATAAATGTTCGGTATTAATAGCCAAAGAACATTTTGTGTTTTCTAAGTAGTATATGGTATAAATTTTCTTCTTGAAATCATCAGTAACAAAATCTGGGAACTCTTTGACAACAGAATGGGCTAATTCAATGGAACTTAAAATGGAGGCAGCCACAGCTGGCTGATCACCTGTTGTTTCTGGTAGCAAAGAAAGTTGAAGCAAAATAGCTCTAGCCCTCCACCATTGCGCAAATGCCATTAAGCTAGTAGTATTACCTGAATTAATGTTAACTAGTTCAGCATCACAGGTGGACTCATCAGATAAAACAAACATAGTAGAGCTTTCGGTTAATTTTTCTAGCATGAACAGAGCTAAAATTAACAAAAGCGGTGCAGATGTTAATTCGTATGCTGGTTGTCCAAGTATATTCAAACTGGATATTAACGCTTCTTGTAATTGTTCTTCATTTGAGATGGAATCAAACACCAATTTATTTATTTCTAACTCTATGGCAGGGCCTGTAAAATTTTCTTGAATAAAACATTGGATTAAAGAGATGGCAAGTAATAAAGAATACTTGTATTCAAGCTTTTCTATAATGTTTTCAGTTACATAATTGTTCAATGCATTGACTATACCATATTTGGATCCTATGACATTTGCAACATCTATTTTATTATTACTTGAGTCCTTTAATAAAGAGTTTGCTACTTCTGATGATTTTCCATCTAATAATTTTTGAGATAATTCTAAATAATTTCTATCATCTTGATAATCTTTAGTATCATTTTCAGCTACAGCTAGATCGGAAGCTAATAAAATATGAGCCTGTATTAAAGCTTCCATGTTTTAAACTCTTTACAAATTGCCTGCTTTTCGATCTATTTAATTAGTTTAAATATGTGTGCTGCAATAACAAGACATTCACTTGTAATTAACCTCTTTTAATTTTATAACATTAGTAATTAAGCTTGAAATTGAAACTGAACTCATCGAGCAAATTTAGACCTCATTGGAATGGAGTTCATCGGCTATCATCGCATTCAAATTTTTTTTTTTATTCATACAGTGTTTACTGCATTCCTTCGATTCATTTTATATTCATCAGTATTTCGTACACTGTGATATTATAAATCATGTGACGTTAAAAAACTCCCTCGATGGCTACATACCGTCGGACACATAGAATTAAGACTCACAGAGTGTAATAAAGTCAACAAATTCTGGTAAAACCTTGGGATATTTAACTCACTATAAATCAGTTTACCACTGGTAAACGGATAACATCAGCGCCAGCAGTATCACAAACAAGAAGTAACTTTTTTACCATGAATCTCCCTTTAACCAATATCTGTCATTAGCATCCTTTGTCTTCATCCAAATAAAATCATGATGTTGGTATAGCGCTCGAACTATTTCCCCCAACCAGATCTAAAAATAACTTAGCCAACGTTGTCAATTTCAATTACAATAATTGTTCTCCTTTTTATATATGAAGTCACAAAAGAGAGTGCATTTGTGATCAGCAACTTCTCAAGTTCCTTCATTTTAAGCGCCGAAACGTCATTGATGGAGATCATATCATACGAATGAATTCTGGAACGCGTTTTACGCGTAAGAAAGATATCAATAATATATAATACACACATCCCCCCACCAAAGATCAAACCTTGAACTGTATATATTACATTCATATATATAAAGATTAGTAAGGATAATTATAATAACCAATTCGATTATCTATTGAATGTATTATAAAACACAACTCTACTGAATAGTGAATAAGATTGTGTTAGAGGCTCTTGAATAAAGTCGAAAATATCAGCCAGATTAAGAGTAATTTTTAATACGGTCGAAGCCAGAGAAAGATATATATATAAATTAAGAAAATAGGAAATGGCAACATATCAAGCATACACAGAGTTTTCCACCACTGGTGGCGGATTTGATACCTCAGACTCAAGAATTGGAACCTCCGACGGGGAAGCTAGAAGAGCTAATACTTTAACTCCTGTAACCATTAAGCAAATTTTAGAATCTAAACCCTTAGTACAAGATGGACCATTTGTTATTCATAATCAAGAATTACATTCGATTTGTTTTGTTGGTGTTATCAGAAATATTTCAGATCAAACACAAAGTATATTTTTAACTATTGAAGATGGTACTGGTCAAATTGAAGTTAGAAAGTGGAGTGATGATAGTAACGACTTAGCAGCCGGAAATGGTGATGAGAATAATATACATGATTCACAATTAGCGAAGCAGCATGAAATTGGTTCCTATGTGAGGGTATATGGTGCACTAAAAGAATTTGGTGGAAAGAAGAATGTTCAGTACGCAGTTATTAAAAATATTAAATCGTTTAATGAAGTTATATCTCATCATTTGGAGGTTATTAAGGCACATGCTATTGCTAATGGTAAAATGAAAGGAAATACATCAAATGAAAACCAAGGTCAACAATTATTTGTCAACGAAGGTTCTGATGGTGGTGCGCCATTACAGAAGATTTTGGAATTTTGTAAAGAGCAATGTGCTGGTAAAGATCCAAATTCTTTCGCTGTCGCTATTCAACTTATGGTACAAACTTTGAATCTAGATGAAACAGTAGTAAGGGAATGTTGTAATACTTTGACAGAACAGGGTTATATCTACCCTACTTTTGATGATAATAGTTTTTTTGCTTTATAGTAAAAGATTATATCAGAAGAAATAATTTTAGAAAGTTTATATATTTGATAATATATCCTAATTTCAAGGTTCATATTTGGATAGCTTAAGCATTGTAAAATATATATGAACAAAACATTGTGTAATTTAACAAAATATCCAGGTCAGGAGTTAAAAATATTAAAGAGTCTATATATAATGTCTATAATCATTTGTTAGTCTTTACGTAGAGTTTTTATTAATTATATGCATTTTTTTATCGAAATCAATAACGTTGGATATTTGATAAGTCTTCTCCATAAGTATATAAAACAAAACCATCTTTATCACGTACTTCGATAGGTACATTCACTTTCAGTACTGGTTTTAATAACATTTCCCAATCGTATCTGGTTCTTGGTGTGCAAAATAGCCACTTACGTAACATTTTAATCCTCACCGATTTGAATCTGGATAATGATTTTAAAAAACACCATAAATTTAAATTTGGTATGTCCTTGTAATATCTAAAATTGTTGAAATTGTTTATTATATCAGGATCCACATTGTCTATTATCTCTTCAATTTCCTCACTTGAATAGTCCTTGTTTATGCTTTTAGAGCTTAAACAATCCCTTACACAACTTCTAACCATCGGCATCCAAAAATAATTTGATCTATTATTGTAATTTGGCTCTCCGAACTGATCAATTTCTTGACCTCTGGTTGCAATTAGAGTCTCTTGGTCCTCGTTGGGATTAAATATTATTTGATTCCAGAATACGTTGGGGTTAATTGGGTAGACATTTGTGAATGGTATATTAATGACATTAATATTAATATCTTTATTTGGTAAACGGTCCCACAAATCTTTAAAATAATGATAAAAATAATGAAATTCTGGCATTCTAGATCGTTTAAAAAATTCATGTTGTTGCTTGGTTATGAGGGCTGGCTTTAAATTATTAGGTGGTGGGATATCTAACGTCGATAATTTTCTTGGAATATAACCAAGATTGAGAGATACAACGACACCAGAAGTAGTAGGTGGTGTCTGTAAACTATTGTCTACTTTAAATTCAAGTAAAGTTTCTATATCATTTATATCATTTTGATCGTCATTTTTATCCTTTTTAAAGAAATAGTCATCATCAACTATAATTTCGTTTGTGAATGCAGAACTATTGCAATCAATAGTTAGATTTTTAAGAGATGAAAAGCAACTGCTTAGTATCAAGTCATATTTGCTGGTAATTGATAAAAGTTCTAAATTATTGACGCATCGAAAATAGTCTCTAAATAGTTTCAGAATACCATTGCCTGGTTTGATATTACAGTTTCTTAATATCAGATGTCGTATTGTCGAATGTAAATCGTAAAGTCCATTACTATCAGCCCTTAAATGAAAGGGTACAAATTCGAAAGGCATTTCTAATGATTCTTTGTCTATTATTATATTATCTAAAACAAGCTCGTCAAAAACACCAAAACTACATAGTAAGTTTGGTTTTAACTTCACTAAATGTTTATCATTTTTGTCCAATGTTGCTTTGAGCTCTAATTTTTTGATTCTCTGGAACGAATAAAATTTTGAGTCATATTTGGCAATGAACTCTTTTGATATTTCATAGGTTCTTAAATCATTGGCGTTCATTGATTCAACTCCATTGATAATTTTTTTAAAGAATTCTCGTGAACCATCATTAAATACAGAGTACCATAACGGTATTTTAAAATTTGGTTCTATATTACTGAGAATAACATGAGATAGATTTGGTAAGTAATCGATTATATCAAGCATCAGTTCAATATAAGTATAATGAACAAATTTCTGTTCCAATGAATCTATGTAATGATCTAGTTCTGCATTCAAATTTTTTAATTTATCCCTTGTTAATGAAGATGATCTTTCGTATGATCGTGATTGATTTCCTTTAGTATCATAAAAGTAGGACCCGCCTATCAAAGATGAAGTTCCTTTGTTGTAATATTTACTATACTTATAAAGTGAATCTTGGCATTGTGGGTTTACAAATTCGACGGATCTTACCAAAAATCTTACGTTTTTTGACATATCTTTTGATATTTTCTTATTCAACGAAGTGGCAGTATGAAATTCAGAATGTATGATGCTGTTAAACTTGAGCAATGAGATCTTGTCATTTAAAACCACGTTTGTGTAAAGGTAATTGTTATTTATAAAACCGTACAATTTTAAATTAACTAGACAAACAATTAATAGAGAATCTCTATCCAAATGATCAAATATTAATTTTAGAATATTTTTTGGTAGTGATAATAAATGCAGTGGGGGGTATAAGGTTGTATTAGGTTTCTCATTAATTGTGTCTTTATCGGATGAGTTTTTTAAACCATATGATTCTAATGAATTCAAAACCTTATATTTTGTTCTTCCAAATATATTTGAATCTTTCATTGTTATTCGAAGGCATGTAAAAAAAAAAAAGTTGATATGAATGACTAATCAATGACTCCCTTAAAATGATGATGTTATAGCAACTGATGGAACATCGAATAATTCAATCGATATCTAGCTAAGTTGTGATAATATTGTTGGTATTATTCTACCTCTATAATGATAAACTATGTGAAATAGAGTAAGTTTAGATATAATACACTTTAAAGATAGTGATGTTTATTTAAATGATTAATTGAACTTTTCAGCATTGCAGCGATGAGCAATAAGTTTAGCTTTAAGTATTATTTCCTTTCAAAAAAAACGCTCTGTTGGACACATTGTTAACTATGGGACAACATAAGGCGACGCCACAGTTTAATGATTTATAAGATTATAAAGCTCTCGAATAATTGATTTGTTTGATGTTTATAAATGATCTTAGACCTATATATAATAGACTCGGGAATTATATATTTACACAAATTGATAAGTGGAATAATTACAAAAAAGTCATGATTCTTGTGCGTATCTGCAAAGAATATCTGATTTGAACAAGGACAATTCACTCGACCAAATTGACACCAGAACTAACATACAGTATAGTGAAGGTAAGATTTCAATAATTTTATTTGTCTGGCAGTATATGTGTGTCATCGTGAGCTAATTTGGATGTTTTCAAATTCTTTGGTGCGTCCTTTGCATGATGGCCTATTAAACCCTTCAAATCCTCGGGTATATCCTCGAAGCATAAATCTTCAGTTGAGGTGCTAACATTCTCGCCCTTCAGTTTCATAATATCTTCTATTGTGACATGGTTGTCATCGAATATCTTCAGATGATCGGCAATTAAGTGCCTATTCTTGCACCCAGGACATTGAACCATGACGGTTCCGTTTGTGTACGCTTGTTTTGATATTGTGTGTGATGATCGGGTGTCACACTTATTACAAGTGAATGCTAGCATCAATTTTGGCTGATCGACTTTGAAAGACCCTAGATGATGTTTCTTTTGATCATCATTAGAGCCTTCTAATAATACAGGACTTGAGCTGATGGTACGACTTAGGATAGGTGCGAAACGGATAGCACTGTGTCTTATTATACTGTAAACCAGGGGAGTGGTTGGCTGTAATCTTGGACAGCGTATATTTAATGCGATAAGTCTTCTTAACATTTTGAACTCGATTGTTTAGGGAAGGAAATGCGGGGTTGTATTGTACGCCTTGATTGAGTTTCAGTTCAAAAAGAAAAACAAAGGGAACTGTGCTTAACTATGTTTCTTAATAATTGAAATAAACCAAACATGAGATGCAACAAAATGTAACTGAGCAACTACAACCGCATACATTGACAACAATATACAGTTTGCTCATCGTGAGATGCTCGATGAGGGAGAGAGAGAGGGAGCTTCAAGGTTGTTCGAAATTTCGAATTTTCCACACCAGTATTCTCGGTCACGTGATACGACAAAACATCCCTGTATGCTTTCAAATTGCAATTTCACTACAATGGCTTTAATTAAGCTGATGTGACGTTTCCTAAATTTACATAGCTTGCATATTTGTTGTATAGAAGTATATTCCAGGATCACTTCCAATCAACACACATGAGTAGCTACGTTAATTTAGGAAACGTCAGCATATCAGTTGAGAAATTCCACGAGTGCCCCCAGACACACACACATATATATATATGTATATGCAGCACCGTTGAGAACGATACTGTAGCGCACTACTTTGACTTGTCATCCTGATTGTGAACAGAGAGACGACCGACGAGAGTGGCGCCGACGAGAGTGGCGGACATTGGCGGACATTGGCGAATGGGGGGGGAGGGGACCTTTGATGGGAGGTTGGTTGGGTCACTCTGAACGATACGGCAAAAAGAAAGACACAAAAACGGAGTTTTTGTGTCCCCCCCCCCCCCAAAAAAAGGGGAAAAAACGGTTTATTAGAAAATATTCCGCAGCGCAGCATGCGTTTCTTCGCTCTTCTTTCTGTGCCTGTTAGTAATTTTTTAAAATGGTACCGCCCCACACGCACAACCGCACAAGCACAACCGCTTGTGCGCTTGTGCTTGTGCTTACTTTTGTTATTGGTGCCTACCCACACTTAGATCATGCCGTGCACAACCCATTGATCAGACACATCTTTATTTGCTGCGCGCCTTTGTCCACCACATGCCCCCGTCCTCCGCGCTCTTATCTGTTTTTTTGTGTTATCGGCGAACACGCGGCGTCTCTGCTGATGCGTCTCCGTCAGATTGTACTAGATTGGGTTTCTGGTCAGAAGGAAAGCAGTTCTTCTACGTGGTTCTCTATGTCCACCCTCCTTTTTAATGAGCGCACACTAATTGGTGAAAATTTGTTTTTGTGCAGCGCAACAATTTTCCCACACACCACACGAGAAAATCAAGAAAAATATTTCATAAGAAATGGAAAAAAATGCTCATCAACTTTTTTTCACACTTTATATATCACTCTATCTATACATTTAAATGATTTTAATACATATATATTATTACAGTCATATTGCATAGTTGTATACGGAATCACAACTTTCTATCAGGTTAGAGTATTGTAATGATTACAATCACAAAGATAAAGCCAACAGTCATCATATAAAACGGTATCTTACTATTTGCTCGCTTGCCTAGTCTGTCTAAGCTATTTCACATCTGTTCCACCGCTTCCTTCAATCCATTTGAAGCAGGTTTGATATATTATTTACATATTGCACGACTTATGGTGATAATGGTTTTGATTTTAACTATTGCATTAAATTGAGAAGATATATTTATATATATATACACACACACATAAAGGTACAGTTATTTTACGATAAGAATATTTTGACAAAATATGAGTTCTCTCAGCGACAGTCAAAGGGAGGAGTCTCCTGTATTGTCCCCAACGGCTTCCGCACATGAGTCTATGGTGTCTATGAAAACGGAGGACCACAATGAACTGTACGATCATAGACAGCACAATGACCCCATCGTTATGGCAAATCTGGATGTTGCGCCAGTCACCCATGATGACGCTCATAATTTGCTGTTCAGCAACAACAACAATAATAATAATAACAACGGTGTAGGTGATAACGTCTCGATATTGGAAAATGTTGCCAAATCGGATTCAGGTTTCAAAAGCAACATGCACCTGTCCGTTAAGAGGAGAATGTCGAGGGCACACTCTATCTCGACATCTGTCTCAAACCCATTGAACCTTTTGACAAAAACTATATCGCAGAGGTCAGAAGGGAATAATCCACCTTTGGGCTCAGATCCAAATATCAGAACTTCAAATACAAGAAATTCCTTCGACTCGGAAAATTCACATGCGACAAGAGATTCTCAAGAGACTGAAGAGGATGTTTGTTTTCCAATGGAACCAGCATTACACACCAGGGTTAATGGGATAGATTTTGATGAACTAGAAGAATTTGCTATTCAAGTTAACGAACAGAAAAAGAATTACTTAGATTCGATGAATTATAATGGCAACAATATGAATACCGATTCAAATTTTATTTCAGTGGAGACAAATAACATGGGTACAAATGTGAATTTACAAAATTTAAAATCAAATAATAATCATGACAACGCAATCACTTCTTCCTCTTCATCATTAATATCTTCAGCAGCATTAAAATATACACCCAGACAAGAGAAGATACTTAATTCAGACAGCACTTCAGAGTCTCAAAAGGGCAGCACTGATATCACTTCTGATGAGAACAATGATGGCAATGCAAATAACAATGGTATTGTGTTTGGTAGCAACAAAATTGAAGAAGAATTTGAAGATGGAAGTAAGAATGAGATAAAAGGTAATATTCCAACATATAAGGGCCATGCTTACCAGAATGATCAATACGCAAATGATAACGAAAGCCATGAAATGCACGAAAGATCAAATATGAATACAAACCAATTTAATTCTCCTATAAGGTATTCTTACTTCTGCTCTGAATCAGAAGAAACGGTTCACGCAGAGGATATCGCAAGTCTTGTAAGGGATGGAGAAACATATTTTGAGTTATTCCATGGTGGTGAACCTACATGGTGGCTAGATTGTAGTTGCCCAACAGATGATGAAATGAGATGCATTGCTAAGGCCTTTGGTATCCATCCTTTAACAGCAGAAGATATCAGAATGCAAGAAACACGTGAAAAGGTTGAAATGTTCAAGTCATATTATTTTATTTGTTTCCATACTTTCGAAAACGATAAGGAATCAGAGGATTATTTAGAGCCTATTAATGTTTATATTGTCGTTTTAAGAACGGGTATCTTAACATTCCACTTTGGTCCCATTTCACATTGTGCTAACGTCAGAAAGCGTGTTCGTCAACTAAGAGATTACGTTAATGTTAGTTCTGATTGGTTGTGTTATGCATTGATTGATGATATCACCGATGGATTTGCACCAGTAATCCAGTCTATTGAATATGAAGCAGACACTATTGAAGACTCTGTCTTTATGGAGCAAAATTTAGATTTTGCTGGTATGCTTAAGAAAATTGGTGAGAGTAGACGTAAAGTTATGACTCTAATGAGATTGCTAAGTGGTAAAGCAGATGTTATTAAAATGTTTGCCAAGAGATGTCAAGACGAATACTCAGGAATTGGGCCCGCATTAACATCTTATATTAATATAGCAAATCTTCAAGCAGCTAATAATAATATGAATTACAATATGGACTCATCAAATAGTTTCCAAGCTAATCCAACCGCAAGTAATATTCAGGGAAGTTCTAGCAATGCTAATTTTATGTCGAACCATACTGGACAACAAGCCTATCCTAACCAATTTACTAGAAATGTTCAACCAAGAAGTGACATCGCATTATACTTAGGTGATATTCAGGATCATTTACTAACAATGTATCAAAATTTATTAGCCTATGAAAAGATTTTTTCGAGATCACACTCTAATTATTTAGCTCAACTGCAAGTTGAATCATTCAACTCTAACAATAAGGTTACTGAGATGTTAGGTAAAGTCACTATGATTGGTACGATGCTTGTTCCATTGAACGTGATTACGGGTTTATTCGGTATGAATGTTAAAGTTCCAGGTCAAGATAGTAGCATTGCTTGGTGGTTTGGTATTCTTGGTGTTTTGTTATTGCTAGGTGCTTTGGGCTGGTTTTTAGCATCTTACTGGGTGTCTAGGAATGAAAGACCTGTTTTTCAAAGCGGGGAAACGAATGATAGTGGTGCTAAATCAATCATTACAAACTTATTTCCAAGAGGTACTCGTGGAGCAAGAAATTACCGCAACAATTCCAATAATAATAACAATAATAATAATAGAGGTAGGCATTCATCAAATCATTCAATTCAAAGTTTACCAAGTAGATATAGTCGCTACAATTGAAAATGGTACAACAATTTTCATGAAATTTGTTATCTGATAGAAATAATTGCAAATTTTTTTCAGCTGACATCATATTTTCGGAAGTTATACATTAACTCATGCCATTTCAAACTTATAATCATACTACTGTTCTACTTGTGCCATTTTTTGATTAAACATACGTTTTTAGCACTTTATATTCCATATGCATTTAACAAATAAAAATATATATAATTGTAATTTAATATTTAATACATCATAAAAAAATAATTTAAATAAAAAGAAGCCATTTACATTAGCGGCTTAATTAGTGTAATGAGCTAATGATTTTTTTGATACTTACCAGAAATTTAGGTACGAATGATAACTGTAGTAAATAATGCAAAAATAGTATCTTAAATTTTATTTCTTTTAAAATTCTATTAAATAATTATGTAAGTTTTAGATGTATCATATTTAATTTTGAAAATTTTAATTTTAATTTGTTATTAGTGTGTATATTAATTAATACCTCCTTTATCTTGTGGTTTGATCTTATTAACAAGGTCACCCAAAACTTGTAATTCGAATTCACTGAAGTTGAATAATTTTGGTAAAAGTACTGGTTGAGTCTCTCCTCTTGGGAAAAAATATTCTTCATTTCTCAATTCATCAAAGAATTGGTGTGCCATTATTCTTCTTGGAGATAATCTGGATTGTGGTTCATATACTAAAATTTTCATCAACAAATCGATACCATCTGGACCTGCATGTCCAAAATGCTTTTCGAAACGAGATAATACTGATGTGGAAAATAATGGTTTTGAAAATAATGGACCATCGTATGCAGGGTTGGAAAAGAATATAAACTTTTTATCTGGTGGGCCTAGTAGCTTTGCAATTTCTCTTAATTGCAACAAAGGTTCGGAGCCTTGGAATACTGCTTTACCTATTAAAATTTCACCGATGACACAACCTAAACCCCAAATGTCAATTTGAGTAGTATATTGTGTGCAGCCAATAATTAATTCTGGCGCTCTATAGAATCTTGAACAGATATAACTAATTGATGGTTGGTTGTGTTCTAATTTTTTGGCTGAACCAAAATCGCAAATTTTCAATATACCAGTTTGTGCATCTAGTAAAATATTTGAAGGTTTAATATCACGATGGCATATTCCCAATGCATGTAAATATAACATTCCACGGGCGATCTGATAACTATATAATTTAACATGTTTAATTGGTAATTGTAGTTTATTTGTTGAGTAACGGGAGATTTCCATTTGTAAAGTTCCCGGTAAACATTCCATTGCCAAATGTTGATAAACTTTATTGTCGACAGGGGATATATGTGTAAAGAAGTAGTCCAATCTTACGATATTTGGATGATCTGTGATTCTTAAAATTTGTAATTCTCTTGATTTGTACTCTGTTTGGGCCGGAACTTTTTTAATTGCAAAAGGACCATACCATTGTTCCTTATCTGGCGTTATATAAGCTTGAACAACAGTTCCGAAAGCACCATGGCCGATTTTTCTATATTCCTTGACTAGCATACGTCTTGTAGTGTCGGATCTATTAGAAGTAACATCATCTGCTACAAACTCCTCACAGCTATTATTAACAGTTGGATTGGACATTGTAAACAAAACGATTGTCTTTTGGGTGTTAAGCTAATTGGATAGATGGAAAAAACAATTAAAAGGAACGGAATAGAGACGATATGATTAATGTAGTGCACCACTTTATAATGTATGTTCTTTTTTTTTGTAATTTAATCTGTTCTGCTTTTTGATGTTAATGGGGTGGGGGGAGTGCGAAGATAGATACTTAGTAATAAAAGTTGTTTTTAAACCAAACTCAAAAAAGGAAACAGGAAAGAACTGAAGTGATCAGATATGAATATTAACACACATTAAACACACATACAATTGTACACTTACAATCAAAGTTTCTTTACTCCTCTAAATAAGGAATCAAAGACTAAATTTAAGTTCCAACAGATTACTTAAAACACTGTGAATAAACAATTGTAACACTAATTACTGAGTTTATTATTATTGTTGATATTTTCTTTCCTCAATAATTTTTGACTTTTTCGTAAATTTCAAGAAATTCGAAATTTCCAAAAAAAAAAAGAAAAGAAAAGAGTGCCTAAAGCGGCGCATGTTTCCTAAACGGGAAATACCGATCTTGTCATTTCACACGGCCTTCGTTGGAAATGATACTTAAATCTGTCATTGTGTACGAACGTTTCGAAATAAAAAATCGAAAAAATCCGCTGGTGGAAAAATAATTCTGAGATTATAATTATGTAAAGCTCTATTTAGCTTCAAACAACTAAGTTCTCAAGGAATTGTTTTGTTGAAGGGAGATGGGGTTTATGTTGTGTTATAAACATGATCTCATACTTGTGAAAAGGTTTAGAAATGAATGCGTTGCTTACTATATTCATTTTTTTAAAGAATTGGAACAACGACGTAAGCATATTGCATGAAAACTTGTTAGATATTTAACGCTGCTTAATTCCTCCCCCCCCAAAGAAGTTTGGAAAAAAGTGAAACTTTTATAGTGTGTGAGTGGTGTGTTCTCTGTTTTATATCCATAAATTTTCTATTCTATTCAATTGGTTCTTGATGTTGATGCATTTTAGCAAAAATTCCTTGGTCAGGAACATGTTGTCTGCCAATTCGATCGGTATGAGAACTTTCTCTAAGTCTGTTTGTCTACAAAATAAAGGATCCATATTCTCGGGTATCTCGAATGATATACTGAATTCTGATAAACCTTTAGATGGATCCCACTCAGATGGTATCACTAATATATTGAGTCCAAATCAAAATAATTTGAATACCGATGGATCTGGTTCCATAAAAAAAAAATTGATCAAACCGAATGAAGTCACTGTGAAATACGTATTGAGTTGTGTCTTCGGTAAGAATAATACTCATTTCACCTATTCTGCGGTTATCGAAGATACCAATTACATGAAATTGAATGCAGACAAAAGTTATAACGAACAATTTCTGTACTACTATAACTTACCACGTAAGGTGAAGTTTAATATCTCAACAGGTTGTTTGGGCTTCCGTAAAGCAGCAAGAGGTGAATATGAAGCTGCTTTTCAAACTTCCGCCAAAGTGTTTCAAATGATACAAGAGAAAAGATTGATGGATAAAGATATTGAAATTGTTATGAAAGATTTTGGTAAAGGTAGAATGGCATTTGCTGCTGCCTTAAATGGTAAAGAAGGCAATAACATTAGGAAAAACATAACAAGAATTAGTGATAAGACAGCATTGAAATTCGGTGGTGTAAGAGCCCCAAGAGAGAGAAGACTGTGATCAACAAAGAAAAAAACATTCAGAATACGTAAATGAGGAAACAAAAGAAATAATAATAATAATAATAATAATAATAAATATTGATTAATTCTGTTTTTTCACTTTTTTATGATTCAAAGTATTGAAATGATACTAAAATAAAAATATTCATGCATTTAGAAAGTCAATAGGATTAAAACTTGTAAATAACTGTTTATATGAATAAATATACATTTTATAAATAAAATAGAAAACAGAACCAAAAATAAAATGAAAACCTACAGTCCTTATTGATTCTATAGTTGGTAGTTTTTTCAACAGGGCTCATCTCCCTTCGTGAGGTTAATACTTTAATCATCATCGCTGTTCGACATGATTCTAAGAATGGATAGGAATAGATTTATGATGTCCAAGTACAGCATCATGCAACATTTGATTTCATCGTCGATGTAACACTTCCTAAAGATCAATTGTGTATCGATAAACAAATAAATTGTGAATACGAAAGCACCAAACCAACCAAAAACTAAATTAGAAATATTGGCCATGCCACCAAAGAATAATGTGGAGAGACCAACACCAATCATTAGCCACAAAGCCCAATTCAACCAGTAGTATATGGAGGTAATAGAGTTCATTGACAACTGGAATAGTGGTGACATAGATGAGATGGTTACCCCAACAACAACCACTATTGTAATTAATAAAGCTGAGAGGATGGTATTAGAATCGTAAGTTAAAGTGACAATAGAGATCGAGTAAGCTTCGGCTAATGTAAATATCATAAGCACGATGAATTGTGCTTTTTTAGAGGCTAAGTGGTACCAAGGTCTTGCGTTTCTTTGTTGGTACAAGGAATCATCTGGAGAATTTGTGATCAACGATTGGGTGGTTTCGTCCTCATAATCAGTAGAATTTGGTGCAAACGATAGCCATATGCACGTCACAAGTGAAACAATTGTGGATAGAATAAATAGGCCAGTGTGATTGATCATGAAATTCTGTAAATATGGTAAATTTAGCACCGCTACGGAATATAAAAATGTCATTAGCAGTTGAATTATTAAAATGGAGTATACTTTCCTTTGGAAGTTGAGCCTCACTTCAGGTTCACAAGAGATAACTTTAACGGAATATTTGAAATCATCAGGAAGGTCGTTTGCATTGTTGTTGGCATCAGTGCCGGTAGTTGCACCAGCATAGTATTCAGAATTCATCTTTATATCTTAAGAGGTGTTCAGTTATATGTTAACTAGATAGTCCTAATATAATGTAAAGTTTTGTATATGGGTAGTTGTATCTTTTAATGTTAAGTTTCTTAAAAGTTACCCCTTTATTTTTATATAGTTTATCTGTTATAAAGGGTGCGTTGTAGTTAGTAATAAAAAAATTGGAATCTTATATTGCTATACTTTTATGATTGTTATTAAAGGAGAATATGTTTTTCATTAAAAAGAATATATTTATTTATTTGTTGAATATATATTTAAAAGAAAGGATATAAGGTTATTACAAATAGCTTTTCTCTATGATTAATATTATCGTTTGGTTCTTTATCACATTATTAGAGAATTAAATTATTCATTTTTTTCATGATTCTTGTGCTGCTCAATTAACCTTAATTTTTTCATTTTATTAATACATAAATATTAGTGTGAAGGGGGACAGGGGCGGCTTGGATTTTTTTTTGAAAGATGGAAATATCTGGAATCATATAGAAATTTTTATTGAATGAAGATTAAGATATGTTAGTAAATTCACTCTTTAATGCCCAATACATAAAATTTTATGCAAAATTCATTCCCTTTTCAATGTTAACCTCTAAATTATCTATACATGTTGGTAATAAATTTAATTTTTCATGGTCGTTTAGATTGTTCATAATGTCGTTATTGATCTTAATTAGCCCATTCGATTTGTTGACGACACAACTGTTTGCAAAGTATGCCAGTCTACCATCTAAATGGGTTTCGTATAATTCTGTAACACCTTCGATTTGATGCAATGGTGTTTTAGTATCATGGCTAACTAAAGTGGTATATAGAATACTTTCTAATGTAATTCCACTTTGGTCCAGTAGCAATTTTACAAACTGTTCGGCGACTCTGTAAGCCGAGTAAGCCATAGATAAAGTGGCAGAACCTTTACCGTTTTTAGCCTCCACTATTTCATCACCGCCGTATTGTACCCTGTGAATTAACTTCTTGGTCATAATAGAGTCCTTATCTTCAAGTATGTTGTATAATGAGCTTGTAAAGTAGTTGAAAGTGATTTGAGAAAAAATTGGGACTATAGTATCTCCTGAATGTCCTCCAATAACTGGTACATAAGGCATTTCTGCATTATTGGTGGCTTGATGGTTTTTTAATAATGGTTCCAAGAATGTTGAGGCTCTAACCATGTCTAGTTCAGTTATACCAAAACATTTGCCAATCCAATTTTCGTTCAAATTGTTTTGTAAGACCGGTAATAAAGAATTCAATGGGTTGGAAATCAATAAGACGAAACAAGGATTTCTTGTGACTCCATTGTTGTTGTTGTTGTTATCATTAATATCAGTAGCAATATTCTTGATAATACCTGCGTTTATATTAAATAGATCATCCCTTGTCATGCCTGGTTTTCTTGGAACACCAGCTGCAATTATTATTAAATTTGAGTTGGTGACGCTTTCTTTCAAACTGTTTGTGACGTTTAGATTGATTTTATTGTTGATATGTGATAAATCAGCAGCTACACCTTTTAAATTTTCCAAATTGACATCAAATAATGATAATTCTATATTTTGATTATTTGAATTTGTTGATAATAAATTGTTCAAATTAACTTTTAATAATAGTGATAACGATTGTCCGATACCACCACCAGCACCAATAACAGAAATTTTCAAACTATTACTGTTATTGTTTGAGTTAATGTTGTTAACTTGAGAATATGATGATGGGTTATCTATTATATCAATAGTAGGAACGGGCATATTAAAAATGTAAATTTAAAAATTGTGGGGGGGGGGAGGTATTGTATATATTCCTAAATATATATGAGTGTGTGTGTGTGTAAATAACTTTTAATTGGTTATTCTTATATTTTTTTGAATATTTTAATAATATGTGAACTAAGATGATCATAAATGTTAACCAAATAAACGTTAATCATTTATATATGAATAAAATTATAAAAATTGATCGGCGGCTAACAAAAACATAATACCTTAAAGGGAACTGACACAAAACTAAAATTTGTATGAAGATGAATAAAAGTAATGACCTTTTTTCATCGAACTATAATTAATGTACAGAATTAAAAAAAAAATAAAAAATAAAAAAACAAGCCATAAATGTCAATTTATCCGATCAAGCAAGAATATGGTACGTATATAAGAATGAATCTAATCCCCCTCACCTCATTGATCCCCATTCATCCATTGGAGTAACTGGTAATCAAAAATTGCATAATAGAGAAATATAAATATATAGAAAGAAGTATCAACGACATGTGTTTTAAGTACCCCAATATATATATAGGTTATTGCTTTAATAACCGATTTACAATGGGAAATCCAAGGTTCTTATGGTATTTGTTCTTTTGTTCTCATATTACAATACATTTTCCGTTTGTCCATTAATCCTTTTTGTCCTTTTGTCCTTTTGTCCTTTTGTCCTTTTGTCCGTTCTATCTACTTTTCTCTCTCTCAATTTATGTCGATCCAACACAGAAGTGTACTCCACAATAATTTTACTATCGCTTCCGACCTCCCGGACATTGGGTTTTGGGTTTGGGGGTTTCTACTGACTCTCAATCAGGGTGGAGAGACGAACGGTAAATATAGAAAAAAAGGGAAAGTGGCAATCACGGTTTATAGTAACACTTTATACTCTTCGGTCTTAAGAAATTTATAGATTCCACCTCTCCCCTTCAATGAATTCTGGAATATTTGTTACCCAGTTGAGACAGGGTAACGTTCACGTGATTTTAATGAAAATTGAAAAATCGTTTAAGCTCGTATCTCATCTCATCTCATCTCATCTCATCTCATCTCATCTCATCTCATCTCATCTCATCTCATCTCATCTCATCAATTTTTTGTATTATCATGGATCATTAAATAAATAAAACATATACTTGTATCAGCATATATGTACTACCTGGTTTTGCTCTTTCTTTTTTTTTATTGTTTATACGTTTTTGCATCCTTGTCTCCCCAGAAAAAAATTAAGAAAAATGACAGATATGGAGCCAAAGTTAAAGAAACAGAGGTTGCAATGCGAATACATCATACCAATGAAGAATAGACGGTGCGGGATGACTAGATCAGCTAATGAAAATGATAAAGATATACGGTTTTGTTTGGAACACAGGTTGTTGCTAGGTTTGGCATCTGATTCAAACTCGAGTGTACAAAGAAAGAGGATTCCTTGTCCATTGGACAAGAACCATTCCGTTTGGGAATCAGAGTTAAAGAAACATTTGTTGAAATGTAATAAGAAGAAGATTTTACATTCAAATGATGGTAAACCATATTTCACAGAAAACCATAATTCGAATGTCTATAGTCCATCGGTTTGCACTGGTGGTGAGCCTAATGAAAATTTAGATTATTCTTTGCAAGACACTATCTTAAGCACTATTGATATCATCAATAATTTTTTTAAAGGAAATACCATTGAGATTCCTAAATATTTTAAGCATAATGAAATTATGGAAGATAAAAGGTTCCCTCAATTAGATGACAATGATAATAAAGGTAGGAAGTACCATGCCATTCAGCAGTCCTCGTTAATCCAAAATATGTTCGATCATAATATCTTGAAGAATGATGCTGCTAACAACTTTATAGAGTTTGGTTGTGGAAGGGCAGAATTGTCGAGATATATAAATCAGGTGAGTCAATATACAACCGATTTGAACAATGTCGTATCGCACTTTATTCTAATAGATAGATCTACAAATAGAATGAAATTCGATTCAAAGATCAAAGATGATTCAGAAGAAATTAGTGCGAAGAGAAATAAAAATAATAAACCAGAAATTGAGAGAATAAGGATAGATATAAAAGATATAGATATTAAACCAATCTTAAAAAAAAATAGCAAGTATATTGCAATCTCTAAACACCTTTGTGGTGTTGCGACAGACTTGACCTTGAAATGTTTGGTTGGGCATGCAAAAAATGAACCCAAGGACTATTTGCAAGGAATTTGCATTGCAATGTGTTGTAGACACGTTTGTAATCATCATTCTTACATCAATTCACAGTTTATAGAGTCAATTCTGAAAGATTTCAATTCAGAACAACCATTGAATTACCAACAATTTTTCTTAGCTTTAACAAAAATTGTATCTTGGGCAACATCAGGAAAAAAAAAATCTAGTGACAATAATGAAACACAGAATGAATCAACTCATTTCTCAAAGTTGAATGAAGAAGAAAGATTGAAAGTCGGTTTGCAAGCAAGGAGTATCATAGACTATGGTAGAGCGCTCTGGTTGAAATCAAAATTAGATGATAAAATATTCGATGTCAAATTAATAAGATACTGTGAACCTGATGTGACTCTTGAAAATAATGCACTTTTAGTTTATAGAAAATAATTATATACAAATCTATCAGTTCATTGCTGGATATTCAATGATAATATAATATATTTCATGACAAAATATGTCAATTTAATATGCATTCTTCATAAAATTGATGTGAATAAATATTTTTATCAAATTAGCTGCGCTCAAATCAGACGCATTAGCTCGTGCCTTCGTGTCTTTTTATTATACACGATACAATAAATAATTTTCACTATGGAGGTTTATCGTGTTTGTTCACAAGCAGCGATGCCGAAACTTTTACAATATTTTTATACAATTGAAATTCAATAAATTAACCAAAACGTCAATGTTTAGATAGTTTATAAATCTCAGCTATTAAAGAGGAAATGTTTTTACCAGTAACGTTGTTCAACTCGATTCAATATTTAAGTTAAGTTTGAGGAAGCTGTTGTAGGAAGTCGATAATTGTGCTTTATAATCCCATCTCTGGAGCAAGATTTTCTGTGTTAAATAATATTGTTGTTGCTAATTTTATTTACTATACATTGGCATTAACAATTGTAATCTAGTAACCTCTAGTTTAGATCAGTTGATCAATATGTCGAAAAAGAAGAGATACTCTTTGAATGTGGCTTTGTCGCCTGTGCTCCCTATTGTGGCCAATTTTGAACAACAGCTTGCTCCTATATCCGATACAGATGATAAAAGGTCATCAATGAGCAGTCCAATTTTAGATAGATACGGTGAGTTGACTAGAAAAGATCAGCTTTTTAAATCACAGTCAATTAGAAGACCATCATCTTTTTATAGGATATCTTCTACTGATCTATCGGCTGCAAATCTATCGTTTGACTCTTTGGAGGTGGTCACAACTGCAAATGTTAAAATCATCTTGATTGGAGATGCAGGCGTCGGGAAGACTGCAATGGTTTTAAGTTATTATAATGAATTACCCACTAAAGGACAATTTAAGTTGATGAGAGAAGTGTCAGATTCATCTAAAGAAAATATCAACTTAGAGAGAATGTCACATACGAAAAGAAAAATAAATTCAAGCGTAAGAAATCTTAAAAAGAAACCTTCTTTAAGTTCTATTAAGAAAAGATATAGTTTAAATGATTATGAAGAATTATTTAATAATAAATCTCCCACATCTGAAGATTTTACAAGCTCTCATTCATCTAACACTGGATCTAATCTAAAAGGAACGGCGTCATCTGAAAACAATGAAAGTGATGATGAAGATGAGTTTGTAATTGATACTTCATCAACAATAGGAATTGATATAAAAACCACCACTGTAAATATTGATAACAGATTTTTTAAATGTATAACTTGGGATACTGCTGGTCAAGAAAGATATAAAAATGTGATGATCCCTTCGTTATACCAAGGATCAAATGGTATATTTTTAGTTTACGATATTTGTGATATGGATAGCTTTAAAAATTGTTGTGACCGTTGGTTTACTGAAACGATTCAAAATATGAGTAAAGAAGATTTAATGAAAGCCAGATTCTATTTAATTGGAAATAAAATAGATCAATATAAGAAAAGACAAGTTAGGCATGAAGATGTATTAGAGAGAATAAGTGATATAGAATTTAAATATGAGATCAAGATCGCTGGAAATTTTGAAGTTACATGTAAATGGGCAAATGTTGTTGAAAGAACATTTAATATTGCTATTAAGGACCTTATCGAACATGGTTGTTATGATGATACTGAATATAAAAAAAATAAAGCAGAAATTGAAGATATTGCAAATGAAGAAGAAATCAAAGATGCTAAGATAAAATTAACTGACTCTGATCTTAAAGTTGAAATAACCAATATTTTAGAAGGTGTAAAAAATTTAACTTCAAATGGCGACGATGACGATGATGATGATAACGATGATGAAGAAAATGATGATGATGATGATTTTAATAATAATTCAGAAATAGGTATTAGTGAGGAGGACTTCCTCAATAATAGGATAAGGAAAAGTTCACCAATTGACACTAAGAGTAGAATTATATCAAAATCAATGGAATATAATGACATGGTCTCAGAATCTGACTCTGGCGATGATTCCGATCTTAGGAGAAGAAATACAGGGATAGTCAATGGAGATAGAGGGGATATTGATGAAACTATTGAAAATCTCTTTCCAAAGAAATCAAGCAATATAGACATAACAAAGCCACTTGATAAAAATGGCAATAATGGTTCGGCGTCTATCTATTCTTCGTGTTGTGCATAGTAAATTTGCTCACGGATATGAACAATTAATTAACTTGCATTTTATGATAAATTTAGCCATAAACATTTTCTCTGCATTATAGTACACACTATTCATTTTATTTATCAAATTTATAATTATTTATACAATATGTATTTGTAAATTGTATGCATGATAATGATATCTTAGCTATGTAACTATTTTATTTACATAATGCTTCATGATAAACTTTTTTGATTGAAATTACTAAAATAACGATCCCTGAAATTTGAAGTTCTTTGTTTTCCTGCATTACTGGCCCCATTATAATCTGTTCCTCTGTTAATGTAAACCAGTAGTCTTCTTGACCATTTATTGAAATCTTGAACACAATTATATTTTAACTCAAGGTTTGAATGCATCGGTACGATAGTTTCTACATTCTCGTCGTTCGCAGTAGGCATCCAGAATGCTAATCTTCCACCTATTGGTAATCTTTCTGTTGAATACTGTAATAAATCATCCAATAGTGCATCTAAGGAATAAGGTTTTTTGGTTGGAATATAATCTCTTTTCAAATAAGCCTTTTCACCATCTATTTCTACATTTTCTTTTCCCTCAAATTTCTCAGGATTTTTTGCACCAAGCACTTTAATACTTTCTCTTATACCATATGGAGGGTCACATAATATTGTATCAATCATCAAATTTGATCTCAATGCATTATGAGTGAAATCCATTGTTAGAACATCTAAAAATCTTTCACTTTCGTTGTATTTTTTAAAATTGGAATTGATACTTGCTTGAGCACCCTTTCCTCTGATCATTCTTCCATCAATATCAGAGCCTAAAACTAAAGCACCAAAATGACCACCAGCTACTAAAAAAGAGCCTGTCCCAGCAAAAGGATCATACATTAGTGAGCCTGGTCTAACTTGAGCAATATTTGCACTAACTAAAGACAATTCGGCTTCGAAACTTGTGGTACCCTTATATGGTCTTTTCTTTAAATCGTATTTTTCCATTGCATTTCTATTACTTCTTTGAACTAATCTTCCAAAATAATGATAAATTGGTTTATCACCTCCAATATTTTCATTAACAGGTTGGTATCTTTCTATAACGGTATAAATTTGCTTAGCATCTTTCATACGAATCTTACCTTTAAAATCCAAGTAACGAAACGATTCAATTTGTTTGACTCTATCTACATTATTGTTTTTCGAATTTCCTCTATAAGTTTCAAATTCGAATTTGAATGAGTCAAGCTCGTAATCTTTAATATATTGTTTATTATAATCTTTTGATTGAATTGAGTTGTGCAAGTCCTCCATGGTGATACCTTCTCCCCAGTATTCGTATATAGCTTTTGTTAGGATAGAACGTTTTATCCAATTTCTTGCTTCTTCGTCGTCATTCAAATCTACAACTAGAAATGGACTGTCATCAGAATAATTAGAAAAATCAACATTGATATTAAATAAGTCAGCCAATGATTCAATTTCAGCTCTTCTGAAGTTCAAATGAGCATGAACCATAAACAATACATATTTCTTCATATTCCACTAAAAAAATTAAGAATAATTATGAATCTTAAAAGCTCAACCTTAAAAAAATATAAAGACTGATAAAATTTGGCAGTGACCTTATTATCTGTTTTGGAAAATATTCAACTATAGAGTAACTTTCTAACAGTTGAAAAAAATTGTATACTAATACCACTATTCAAGTTAACTTGAACATTTTTAAGATATATATCAGTACCAAAATATATAGAAAACCACTTGTAAATTGTACGTAAAATTGAATCTTCTTATATATATATATATATATATATTTATATAGATATGTTCTGTTCTGTTCTGTTCTGTGTATAGTTTTCCGATGAGGCAGTTCCAGCTCATCGCATAATTCTCCAAATAATGAAAAATTTCATATCGTTTCTTTTTGTTACCCGATGTGGATGTCACGATCCAAAAACCATCCCCGTCTTGTAACCCGGCCACATCTGTTTGAAAAATATTCCTAAAACGGTAAATTCAGTCAATGTTTCCTAATACGGCATGTCATCTTACCATATTGGGAAACAATTGTTATATCCGGGTTATACGTGTGGGTTTGCCCTCTGCGGGTAACAAAAATGCATAAAAAAAAAAGAAACTTTTTCTGGCGGCGACAGCTCTTGTGAGGACCTTCCACTGGAGGTAACAAAAAAAAGCAATATTCAGTGAAACAAACGTACTAATAACAAGTTACATAGTACAATTCTCTTCCTGTTGACTACACTACTTTCTTAGCAAACTTTCTTTGCCCACCCCTTTTTTTTGGGCAAAGAGAAAATTTTCATGTTCTTTTGTCTCCCGATAATTTTGTTTGTATTGATTATTTTGGGAAATGGGAAATTTTTGAAAAAGTATAAATACTCAGTTGTTTTTGTCATTAAAATTTTTAATTGTTTTTCTTTAATAAGAATATTATGAATACTATCTTTTTTTCTCTTTTACGAAGCATTGTTCGAAATAAAAGCAAAAATTAAAGGTGAAAATTTATAAATTATATATACCAACCGATAATTATTTTATTTGATTTTTCTTTATTTGGAGTTTAAAGTTACTAGAAAAGAGAAAAAGAATAACTACCATAAAACATATAATATTCAAAAGAAGATATATATATTTTTGGAAATTTTGAGATAATATATATATACATATATAAACTCTGAAAAATATCTTTGGAACATAGTATAATAATTATTACAAGGTTTGTTTGTGTTTATTTTCATTGTGTTATTTTTATATTAAGTTGACTATATATTTCATAAATTACTAGTATTAGTGTTATATTATTATATTGTTATCATAATTTATAATATTAAAGAACTTTTGAAAAATAGAACCTATAAAGAAAAGCGATTAAGAGAAAAAATAATAGTGTATTATTATTATAATTATTATTATTATCAATAACATTTTAACATATTTTATTTAAATTCAAGCTCTCTACATCTTTATTTAAAATTACAGTGCTATACAGATTTATTAAATATAAGTATATCTAAAAGGTGAATTAAATAGGATAAAGTCAATTGAAAAATAAAAATTAATTGGAAAAATCCATCATATATCACACAAATAACATTTGCCATTACGGATTTGGGTAAAAGAAATAAGAAAAAAGTTTTCAATTATTACAGTCTATATCTTTATTATTTATAACCATAGATAATAGCTAACTGTTTCATTTACTAATATTAAAGTTAAAGAAAGAATCACATACTTCTTTTAACTTGGTAATTAATCTAAAACTTAAAACAACAAGAACGGTAAAAGATAAGATGAACTCTGACGACGAAGATTTTAACGACATCTACGGTAATGATGATGACCAAACTACTCAAAAGGTAGCTAATGTTGAAGAAACTAAAACTGATGATGCCACTAAAAATGAAGCCTCAGATGACAAAAAAGAAGAAAAGAAAGAAACAACAACCTCTTCTCTGGATCAACTAGCCGCTTTACAAGCATTATCTTCAAATTTAACAAGTTTGGCTAACCAGAACAACGCGACGGATTCTGTTGCCAAATCAACTACTGAAACTAATGAAGGTGCTATCACCAGTAGTAACAACGAAGATGCCACTGCATCTGCAAGCAATACGGATGCGGGCTCCACTAATCAATCTACTCCAGCTATGCCAGTAATGCCAAGCATGCCAGGTATGCCTGCAGGTAACAATTTACCATGGGATCAATTGCGTCAAACTATGTCTCAATTCCAACCAAATGAACAACAGCAGCAATCACAGCAACCACAAATGAGTAATGAATCTCAAAGAACTGTTAAAGCTGATTTATCTAAGGATAGTTGTAAAATGTTTATTGGTGGTTTGAACTGGGAAACAACAGAAGATGCTTTACGTGATTATTTCAATAAGTATGGTAATGTAGTTGAATTGAAAATTATGAAAGATAATAATACTGGTAGATCAAGAGGTTTCGGTTTTTTAACATTTGAAAATGCATCCAGTGTAGATGAAGTGGTTAAGACACAACATATATTAGATGGTAAGGTTATTGATCCGAAGAGAGCTATTCCAAGAGAAGAGCAGGATAAAACTGGTAAGATTTTTGTTGGTGGTATAGGTGCTGATGTCAGACCAAAAGAATTTGAAGAATTTTTCGCTCAATATGGTACTATCATTGATGCCCAATTGATGTTAGACAAAGATACTGGTAGATCGAGAGGTTTTGGTTTTGTTACTTACGATTCTCCAGATGCTGTTGATAGAGTTTGTCAAAATAAGTACATTGAATTTAAGGGAAAGCAAATCGAAATCAAAAGAGCTGAACCAAGAAATAATCAAAAAGGTAATAACCAAAATAATAATAATATGAACAATATGAACAATGGTATGGGAATGAACATGATGTATCAAAACCCAATGATGGGTGGATTTAATCCAATGTATAATCAACAAGCCATGACTGATTATTATCAACAAATGCAACAATATTATCAACAAATGCAACAACAAACTGGTGTTGATTATTCTCAAATGTTTCAACAACAAATGCAAATGATGATGCCAGGAATGAACCAAGGTGTTGTTTCTAATGATCCAAGCAAGCAAGGTCAGCCAATGGGTGCCACACCCAACTCTAACTCTGGTACTCCTCTTGATAATAATGATGTTCAAACATTAGGTAATGAACAAATCAAGAATGATGAAAACCATAATCTACCAAAAGGCCCAAGAGGTCCAAATGATCATGATCGTTACAACGATAATGATGATTATCAATATAGAGGTGGTAACACTGGCCGTAGATTAAACCACCGTATTGGTAGCAATAAAAACAGTTACCGTGGTGGAGGTCGTGGCGGCAGACGCTCTCACGGCTATCATCCATATAATCGTTAGATGGATGAGTGAATGTAATAGCAAAATTTAGCATTAAATATATATTTACATATTTATATAATAAGAAAATCATTGTATTAATATAGCCTTAAATAATCAGTAATTTTTTTAACGTATAAGATTTGATAGGGTATTGTGTTGATTGCATGTTTAAGAATTGGCACATTGTAAACGTAATTTTAACTTATATAATTTTATGTTGCTGTGATTAATACATATGAAAGAAAAAATCAAAATTGCATTAATTAATGGTTATTTTAATATGGGTTTATTAGATTATGAAAATTTTGTAGAAAACTACTCTAAAAAGAACTATATATTTATAAATAATTAATTGTTTTTTAGATTAGTTTATTCATCTTCTTCTAAAGTTTGAGCAGCAATACGATCTAAATCTCTTTGACCATTTTCAGAGATTCTTCTACCACCCTTTGGAGAGATTTCGACAACACCAATCTTTTCTAAAGCTTGTAAAACTCTTCTGTTGATGGAACCGGAAGCGTCAATGTGCTTGAATGGTCTAACACCTCTAGATTTAGCACCACCGTACAATTTGTTTAATTTACCGACACCGACTTGTTTTCTTAAGTAGATGTGTCTGGCGACAGAGGCAGCTCTCTTGTAAAACCAACCTTCAGCATCTTGTGGTGGCATTTCATTACCAGAAGAGGTCTTGACAATGTCAACGTAACCTGGAACTTCTAATTTACCTTGTCTTTGTAAGAAGGTAGCGTAAGCGTTGATGAAATCTTGAGCAGCAACGTCTCTGTAATGATAATATTAATTAAAATCAACACAAATTGATAAAAATTATATTAATTGTTAGTAAAAAATGTTTTGGCATACATTTGTTATATTCAATTTCCAATATAAACGATATTCTTCTATTTTATGCAAGGTATTGATCATTGCTGTTATTTTCATCGGAATTCATACTCAGTACATTAGATGTATTTATAATAACGATGCAATATGAATTTAGTATTGACATACCACCAATGATTGATAATCTGGGATGTAACTATATTCATCCTATCACTAAACACAAACAATTTCATCTTTTGACAGGGTAGTTGACATAAATTTATCAATTATCCATCTCTGGAAATTAAGACGTATTGCAATTATTTATTTGTTCCTTGTGATTCTGACGACTGCAATATCTGATCATTACCGAACAGTTCTCTTTTTCATGTTCATTAAATTTTCTGAGATATAATTCCAATATATCATTAATTATACATCCCTCATATTTATCTTCAAAAAAAAAAAATTATACTCGTTGCTCGACTTTGGGATTAGGAAATAGAGTGGCTTTGTTGATTGTACTCTCCATAAATACGTAAAACTCATAGATAAGTTTATAAATCAGAACTGAATCGTTACATTTGGAAATTAAAAATTTTTTATTATCTGGTAACATACCTAACGGAAACACCTGGCATTTTTGGCTATATTGGTCTCTTAATCTGTTGATTTAAGAAGTATTAAAACAATAGTTCTAAAGATATCACACTTTATATAAGTTAAAAATATATAGTTATTTTTGTAAATATTGGTCTTAATTCAAGAAAAAAGCAAAACATAGAGTAGTAAGATGGGAATAGTTTAGTGAAAGTTATGAAACAATTAATGTCTGTATGGATACTACTTAGTGAAACAAATTTCACAAGATTGAATTAAAGCCAATATTGGTGAATTTTACAAAATAGAACTAGATGAAATTTCGAATATTTAGAAATTTCATCGACTAAAGTTTTTCAGATAAGCTGAACAATCTATTAGTAATATAAGTGGAAACAGAACAAGTTTGTATGATGATATGATAAAAAAAAAAGCTGTATATGATTATAATGTAATTATTTTCTCTGTGGAGGTTATTGTTGGATAGACAGAGATGAAGGTAATAGTTGTTCTTGAGACAGAGAGAGAGAGAGGGAGAGAGAGAGAGAGAGAGAGAGACTACTTTAAGCTGAAAGTGGTGTCTTCTTGGCTAGAAAGATATGATGGTTAGTGGGGGGAGAGGGAATGGTAGAAGGAGCCCTCATCAGGATTTCTTGTTGTATAAAGAGAGCTAGAGAGAGAGTTCTCAGATTCTCTTTGTAATGAGCAGGCCGAACATCACAAAATTTCAACCAATTCTTAGTATATATATATTCTAAGTCTTAAAAAAAAAGCACGCGCGTCTCGCCCTTCCGGTGGTGGCAATTTTCTAAGAAAAAATTAAAAAATAATAATTCTGCTTCTCTAAATATTTTGCTCATTGTGTGGGTGTGTGGGTGTGCAGTCACATTAATTTCCGTGTTAAATGATATACTTGTTTTCAAGTCTATTCATATTTATATTGAGATTATGAACCTTCGGCCGAACAAGAACATGTTACTAAAAAAATATATTGATATGCTTAGGTTATAGAGGCTAATAAAAAGAGCTTGCTTTGTGGATGACCAATAAGGAAAGGACAAACGTATGGTTAAACCGATCTATGCAGTTCTGAGAACGGATTTGTGTACTAGTGTTGTCAGCAATCGTGGTGTTTTTAGACACAGTGTCTAATTCTTAATCAAAGAGAAAAATAATGTAAGGCCAAATAAGAAATTCTCCTGTCATTGGAGTGAAAAATTTTTTTGATTAAGCACGTTTGTTTATTAATTATTAAAGAACTTATAATGTAACGTATGCCTCATTGAATGCTGAACCGGGAAGTAGGCGTTCAGATGTCGGAGATTATCCTATACTTTAAATTAAAGCCGTCAAAGGTGTCTAGGTGTAATATTTGTATGGATCTTGAGAGTATAAGGAGGATGTTCATTGTGCGGACGCAATTCTTGTTATTTACTAAGTCGTGTTTCTTACTCGATATTGCAAAAGAAAACAACTACATATGAATGCATGATTTTTACAACAAGATTTGAGAAATAAAATTCTCCACGTAAGTTAGCCATTTGATCAAAAAAAAAAATGTTAGAAAAAATAGAAAAACATTCCGTGAGTTGATCTTGGCGCAACGGTGTTCTTACTACAAAAATTTTGATAATATTTACATGTACCACTAGATCTGAAGGGAAAGTAACTTAAATACCGTTTGACAAAAAAAACATATACGCACACGCATTTATGAAACTAGTAAATAGGAAAGTAGATACCGAAATAAAATATATGGATTAAGATAAGAAATGTAACCTACTTTCCATTAATACATGAGAGAGAGAGAAACCACGTAGATTTCGTGTAAACCCCAATTTCTGAGTGTCTTTTATATTATTGTAATAAGAAATTTTACTTTCAATTGGTACGGTAACTATATAATTGATTTATCAGAAACAAATTATCTGTCTTCGAGTTATTAGTGTCTAATTTTTCAAATGAATTTCATTTCTAACTCAAATCAAGGTAATAGAATCAAAATTTCTGGTTAATTGTTGCTTTGTTTTCTCACCTGTACTCAGTGGGTTAAATTGTAGTAGACCTTGTTATGATAGTTTTGCCTATGAAAGACCGTAGAGGTTTTACATCATGCGAGATTAACCACAGCTTACCAATTAAAACCTGAATTAACTACAATTCTAGCTAACAAAAATATATATATATATATATATATATATTAATAATTCACACAAATATTTAACTGTTATACTATTATTCTCACTAAAAATGTTCAGACATAACCAAGAATGACACAAATCGGTGAACAAAAAATAAAAAAGAAAAAAATAAAAGAAAATTGGTAACAAATTCTCTTACATTTTCGATTAAGAGAATATTAATAGTATCCCTTTTCGTAAAACAACCTCTTTTCGACCCGCCGACCGTTAAAGTAGTCTTTTCCTTTTTTTGCATGTGTGCGCTGTTTCTCTCTTGTTAAAGTTTTTTTTTTTTTAATTTTGATAACTTTCGAAGATATATTTCGGTTCTCTTCCTACATTTGTACACACTACTCTTAGAAATTTTTTCTAACATTAACAGGTATTCATGGGTTTTGATCTAAAGAAGTAATGCAGAGAACAGAAGAGAGTAGCGGAAACATTGGGGGAGTCTCTCTCTCTCCAGTGGTTCGAAAAGCGAAAAGTGAAAAACGAAATTTTCGAATTTCGAATTTCGAAAATTTATTACAAAAGTGTCTCTGTCCTGAGGAAATTTATAGGTTATTTATCCTCTTCAATTGAATT
Source organism: Tetrapisispora nanseiensis (assembly GCA_030568035.1). Lineage (NCBI taxonomy): Eukaryota > Fungi > Ascomycota > Saccharomycetes > Saccharomycetales > Saccharomycetaceae > Tetrapisispora > Tetrapisispora nanseiensis. The sequence goes on along the minus strand of JAJLTH010000022.1, from coordinate 26,643 downwards.
CTTTATTAAGTGGTGTTTTTTTTTTGTTGTTTGGGCTGTTATGTAATAGTAAATATTACATTATTCTAAAGTTTCGAAACTGCCCATAAGTAAAGATTTTGGTGTTGTGTATATGTTTGTTTGTTTGTTTGGTATCAATATAAAGGACAGTTGTATATACTTATAATTCACTAGAAATCTTTAAAAAGAGTGTCCACTTATGAAAAAATAGAGATTAAAACCCAATGACCGAGTAAATTCTATGATGAGAAGAAGAAAAAATTATATAAACAAGTTTAGTTCAGTCTTCACCAAGGAGGTAAGAATTTAAATTTATTACAATTAACAATTACAATTTTTTTTTTTTTTTTTTTTTTTTTTTTTTTAATATATGTGGTGCATCAAATGAAGTGTATTTGAAATATCCCTGTATAAATGTCCAATTGAATTATTTGCCCTTTTCGTAATTACTATGAAAGAAAACAAAATTTTATTGAAATTTTGAAAGAAATGTTACTGACAATTTCCTATAATGTTATTCTTCTCTGTTTGCATTTTGGATAAACAATTCTTAAGTTTCTTATTATAATAATGTAAATATTATCTTTCAGTTTAGGTAAAATTACTACCAAGAGATTGGATACTGAGAGAATCTCTCTCTCTCTCTCTCTCCATATGTATTATATACATGTGTGTACTATTATACTACTTGTTCTTTAATAATGAAAGAATATGAGGAAGGAAGTATGGTGGTATATAAATTAGTTATGTATGTTTAAATATTCTAAATTCATCTTCGGCATGTATCGCTAATATGCTTCTATGGATTTGTTTACACAATGTATGTTTCGATTATTCTAACTGTTGTTATATAAAATTCAGTGATTCTAATTATCAATGAATCGACATATCCACTAATATTACAATTCTTGATTTTATAATAATAATAATAAAATGTTGTTTTAAAATATATTCAAGTCATATTTTTTTCTTTAAACAGATAAAATGAGATTTATTAAATTTATTGGAAGTTTATCGTATATTGTTTTAAATATATTATCTTGTAACGAAGAATTTTTTGATTAATGTAATAATATAAATGAACTAGTAATAAAGTAATTTTATTATTAACATAAATATTTAGCAATTTGAATTAATTGATTGATTTATTAATTTAAAAATCTTAAAATTAAAGTGCATGTATATTAACTAATTAAAAATTACTTTAGATTGAGTCGGTCTCCTGATCAACAATACAATTAATTAATTGACCCCACAATATTGGATTATACTAAAATTAATTTCGTATGGATAATTAATCTTATCATTTGCACAATAATATATACGATGGAAATGATGGAAGAGGACACTTCGATTAACACAAGAGTCACAGACTTAGAGAGACAAGTTATGATGTTTGAAAAAATGTTGTTGACCTTAAGCAGTACATTAGACCAACATTTCAAAAAATACGACATGATGATTTCGACCCAACAACAACAAATGACCGAACTAAACGCAATCATTTCAACTTTGTTGAATGACCAATATAGGCATTCCGAAATTACTAAAGAAAAATTAACTAGTGCACTACATGGAATCTCCGCAACGTCTGCTACCGTGTCCTCGACAGTTAACGATACGACCCTTAGAGTAGTGAGTAATAGCAGTACCGGACATGATCCATCACCTCTAAACGATATCGATAAAAATAATACAGAAAATATTGATACAAATAGACTCGAGGTTAATTCAATGCCACAAAGCTTTACTTTACAAAACCAACCAATGAATAATTCTACATTTTTACCAACAAAATTGGTGCAATCTTCAAGTATTTCAAATTCAAATAATATGGTTAATGAATATATGAAAACATCTTCATCAACTTATTACAATACTGTAGCGACAACCATGCATAACACTAATAGTATGAATAATACATCAGTGCCATTAACTCAAGAACCTAGTACACTAAACATCACATCGCCGATAAAAAGTGGCAATGTTGTATTCTATAAACAAACAGAAAACTCGAATCAAAGCCAAAGAAATATGGGAATTGACGAAAGAAATAATGACACAGCTGGGGTAAGGCAAAGAAGAAAAAAGAAAAATGTATTTGTGGGAGAGTTCCAATTTTTGAAATCTCCACATTCCATTTTAGATTTATGGAAAGAATATACAGAAGGGATCAATGGCCAACCGTCAATAAGAGAATTAGAATCAATATATCAAACAGGTTGGAGACGTGACCCAGCAGTCAATAAACGCTTCTCCAGAAGAAAAGTATTGTATAAAGCAATTGAAAATGGATTGAATAAAGGTTACACATTAGACTACATTATTGATCTTCTGGAAGATTTCAGGTACATTGATGAAACTAAGAAACAAAAAAGACCAATTGGTTGGATCTTCCACTCTGCAAATATTCCAAACTTATTAAAATAACCCTCACATATTCATAATAGAATTTAATGTAATTATTATATACAAGTACTATAATGTATTATAAATCGGACAATGTCCAGGTATTAGACAAAATGATAATATTTCGTGATCACCTCGAATTCGTAGATAGTATCGTTTTTGTGAGTTTCAGTTCGCAATGGATGCTTGAGTAAAGCAGAAAAAAATTAACCTAGTCAGTTTTACCATCTCAATGAAGAGTTAAAGAAGAAGTCATTTGAATAGCATTAAATAGTATGTTTACTAAGTATCTTAAATAGCCTACTACCTGTTATATATTTATGTCATTTAAAATTGTTAGACGTTAAAAATCACAATGCACGAGCTCATCGGCACTATGAATTGTTTATTGAAAATAGTATCAGAAGAAATGAAATGAGATATCACTATGCAGAGAGAGCCACGGTTTGTTCAAATAGTCTAAGGTTAAAATGTTTCATCATTTGGAATTTAAAGGTGTTTTATTGTTAATACATGATAAGTTAAGATTGAGTCAATATAAAGTGAATTCATTATAAGCTTCTTTTTTTTTAATGACAGATATATTTGCTATATACTAAAATCCTTTGAACCATAAGAAAGACAATTTCAAGGTGTTATTAAAATTTCCTGATAACTTAAAAATATAATTTAATTATGTCAGAAAACAACAAAACTGAGGTCATTGAGGTATCTAGTGGAGTATCTGAAGTTGACGATAATTATGATGATTATGAGGGACATTTAAGCAAACCTTCTGAACAAACTGGTGACAATGAAAATGAAATCTCAATTCCAAAAATTTCGAATGATATAGATAAAAACAATGATTTTATTGCGTTTTCAGAATCAAGTTCCAGTGAGGATGAAAAAGATGATCATAAAAAAGGGACTGATGCCAAATTTGAAGAAAAGATTTTTAACACAGATTTTCCTTGGATCATTAACCATGATCATTCAAAACAGAAAGAAATTGCAGATTGGTTAACATTAGAAATTAGAGATTTTGTATCATATATTTCTCCAAATAGGACTGAGATTGAAATGAGAAATCGAACCATTAATCATATACGTGAGTCGGTTAAGGAGCATTGGCCAGATTCTGACTTGCATGTGTTTGGATCTTATGCAACTGACCTATATCTACCAGGTTCTGATATCGACTGTGTGATAAATAGTAAAGATGGCAATAAGGGAACCAGAAGTTCTATGTACTCATTAGCAAGTTTTTTAAAAAATAAAGGCCAAGCAACTGATATTACCATTATTGCTAATGCTCGTGTCCCTATTATTAAATTTGTTGAACCAAAATCAGGCATACATATCGATGTTTCTTTTGAGAGAGACAATGGTCTGGATGCAGCAAACATTATTAGATCTTGGTTATCGAAGACTCCAGGTTTGAGAGAACTTGTTCTAATTGTGAAGCAATTTTTAAATTCTAGAAGATTAAATGATGTTCATACTGGTGGACTCGGAGGTTTCTCGATTATATGTTTGGTCTATTCATTTTTGTCACTGCATCCAAGAATCATTACTAATGAGATAAATGCTAATGAAAATTTGGGTATACTACTTATTGATTTTTTTGAATTATATGGTAAAAATTTTGGGTATGACCATGTTGCATTAGCAGTCAGTGAAAATAAACCTAAATATATACCAAAGTCACAGTGGAAAAGTGCTGCTTCCAAAAGTACTTTCAGTTTAGCTATACAGGATCCAGGTGATGATAATAACAATATTAGTAGAGGTTCCTTCAATTTGAGAGATATTAAAAAAGCATTTGCAGGTGCCTTTGATTTGTTAACAAATAGATGTTTTGAATTAAATGCAGCATCTTTTAAAGACAGATTAGGGAAGAGTATATTGGGCAATGTCATCACTTACCGAGGTGTAGAAAGAGATTTTAATGATGAAAGAGGATTAGTTAAGAACAAGGCAATCGAAGAAAATAAGAGCTACATAAAGAAACGTAGCAGCATTGTCCATGATTCCCAAGACATATCAGATGGTGAGGAACATCCTAGGAAACGTGTGAAAAGAACTTATGAAGCGAAGTCGCTTGCGAAAGAAAGTGATGATGATGATGATGATGATTATATCCCATTGATAGATTGATTTTTCCAAAGGCATAAACTATTCTAAAAAAAAAGCAACTCTATATAAAGTTAACTTAATTGAGACATAGATAAATACACTATATAAGATTTGAAATTTTATATGACATTGCATTGCATAAATACAGTTATGAAAATTGTTCTTTAATTTGTGTTTTTTTTTTTAAATTCATTATAAATATATACTCCAAATCACTATACCGTTAGCTGTGACAAAGAGTAACCCATAAATATTAGCAACAATAATAAAAATAGTAAAGTTTAGTTCTTGCATGGTAAACACTAAACTCATTCTGAATGGTAATTCAATAAACAATTACGGATGTATTTATTCTTATCACCCACTTAACAATAGATATGGTCAAGTGCATGTGTCTATGACATATAATGAAAATGTCCTTCCAAAGAGCTTGGAAGGACATTTTTATTATAACCCTTATTTACCAGCTTACAAAACCCTATTATATAATTAGGTCATTGATCTACTTAGGGTTTGTCCATTTTTGCCCAGCACCGCGTTTTGGCATTTTTGTTTCCCAATTAGGAAATAGTTTACTCGATAAGAGAGATTTATGATACTCTTTTAGGAAATTTTTGCAAATTTTCAATCCCGAAATTGAAAAAAGACACTCTTACAACTGTCTCGAAACTTTTGAAACTTACGAAACATACGAAACTTGCGAAACTTGCGAAACAATGATGAGAAATCTCATGACAATTTTTTGATGATATTCTGATTTATAATGTGATGTGATTGAGGTTGTGATGTGTAAACAAGTACGTACTTGTAACTATCTCTCCTTTGATGTGAATTTTGATCTTCAATTATTGGACTTGTTGTTGTTTGTATGGTCTACGAGCTATTAAAATTTCAAATCTTCATCATTAGATTTATTTTGATCTATCTAGTTGATCAGCTTAATAGTTAGTTAACTTCGAGTTCTTTAGTCGATATCAAGAGATAAGACTTCCTAAGATTTGGTTTTAGAACTTATTATAAACCTTTATTGTGTGAATAAGCAAATAAAATTATACAGCTGAACGGTATATCTATCAGTATAATATAAATCTATTTGTTAGTGAAAAGTATTTATATGTGTTTCCAGCGAAGGTTTATATTGAATTCGAGAAGTTAATTAAGATATATATATATATACGTATACATATTGCCTAGTTTTTATGAATACTTAGAAGCTAAGAAAATATTTTCCAAAGTTATATTTGTCACCAACATTAAGAATACAAAAGCAGATTTATTAAATAGTAATACTAAAAGAATAAATTGTCCCGGATGTCTTTATCAGCTGCAGCAAATAATATCTCTGATACAGATTTTCAAAATATAGGGCCTGCACCAAAACCTCCAGGGTCAGCATCTGCATTAAATTCCATGAACATGATTGGAAAAAATTTAACAGGATATAACCAAACTCAACCCATTAATGATATTTCGTCATCTTTTGACTTTCAACGTAATAATAATCCAAGGTCGTATAGTAACCCAGCACAATACCCAGCATCAACAACTTTAACTATGACAAATCGTAAAGGATGGGTGTCGTACAAAGAAGATGGTCTGCTTTCCTTTTTATGGCAAAAAAGATTCATTGTAGTCAACGATTCATTTCTTTCATTCTATAAAAATGAGAAAATAACAGATGAACCATTATTAAGAATCCCATTAACGAATATAGTGAGTATTAGCAGAACACAAGTAAAGTCCAATTGTATGGAAATTGTTCGTACAACAGATAGAAATTCAATGCCATCAGCCACAGGTAGTTTGGCAAATATGAACTCTACAAACGACTCTGCGTCTAAGAAATCAGTTTTCATATCTACTAAAACAGAAGTCGAATTAAATAGTTGGCTTGATCTGTTGTTTACTAGATGTCCGTTGCTGAGCGGTGTTTCTTCTCCAACTAATTTTACCCATAAAGTGCATGTAGGTTTCGATCCAGAAACAGGTAGTTTTGTTGGTATGCCAACTAATTGGGAAAAATTACTGAAGCATTCAAGAATCACAGGTGAAGATTGGAATAATGATTCAGCAGCAGTTATACAAGTACTGCAATTTTATCAACAGTATAATGATGTTGATGGTGTAACAAATGCTCAAAACATTGTAAATAAATTAGAAAACACAAAATCAACTTCTAATTCTAGTCCTCTGAACAATAACCCATATAATAATTCGTCTCAATCTATTGGGTCAAGTAATCACAGTTCCTCTTCATTAAATAATTCAGAGACACAGTTAAAAACCTTACAACCAATACAAGGGACTAAAACTTCAGGTAATCCAAATTTGATGAAACCAAACCGTATTTCGCCATCTAACCAGCAAGGATTTACACCATCTAGACAAGCCCCTATGGTGCCTACACCTCCAAATAGTAAAGCTGGTAATGGGCCTATAAATAAACCTGTCGTAACTCCAATAAATACAAAATTAGCAGGTGGTTTTCAAAACCAAGGACAAAGAATACCATCCCCGGTGTATCCTAATGGAGCACAACAAAATCCTAAGTTCCATAACATACATCCTTTTAGAGCAAATGATCCTTCTCAAACCCATCCTAATCATCCACAGCGTATGATGCCACGTTATCCTCAGCAACCGCAGCAACAACATCAAATGGTTAACAATAGATCACAACATAATATGGTTAATCCGTATTCGAAAACTACACCTACTGCATCAAAAACTCCTGCTACACGTGGAGCAGAAATACAACAATCACAAACTTCATCTCCACCACCCAGACTTCACCCACAAAGAGCAGCTCCTCAAGTATTAGTTTCTAATCAAAACTCTTCGTCAAATACTAGTTCTAATGCAACTGCAGCTGCCGCATCTGCGATGAGACAATATATCAAGCCAAATCCAGCACAAAGAGCACCAACAAACTTACCACCAGCACAAAGACAAGCACCTAAGAAACCAGTTAACACCCCAGGTGTAGCTGCTACAAAATCAAAGAAACAATCTAAACCTACACTATCAAATGCGGAAATTATGGCTAGATTAAAGAATGTAACATTTGCTCAAGACCCAGCTACAAGCTTTAAGATGATTGAAAAGGCTGGTCAAGGTGCCAGTGGTTCTGTATATTTAGCCGAAAGATTGGAGATTCCTCCTAATGAAGATAATAATAATAAATATGATGAGCCATCAAAGATTGGTGATAAAGTTGCTATAAAACAAATGATGTTATCTAAACAACCACGTAAGGAATTAATAGTTAATGAAATTTTAGTAATGAAAGATTCACGTCACAAAAACATTGTTAACTTTTTGGAAGCATACTTGAAAACTGAGGATGATTTATGGGTGGTTATGGAATATATGGAAGGTGGTTCATTGACTGATATAATTGAAAACTCTCCAGCCAATGATAGCTCTAACTCTCCATTAACAGAAGCACAAATAGCATATATTGTTAGAGAAACTTGTCAGGGTTTGAAATTTTTACATGATAGACATATTATTCATAGAGATATTAAATCTGATAATGTTTTACTTGACACTAGAGGTCGTGTTAAAATTACTGATTTTGGTTTCTGTGCTAAGTTGACTGATCAGAGAAGCAAGAGAGCTACCATGGTTGGTACACCATACTGGATGGCACCTGAAGTTGTTAAACAGCGTGAGTATGATGAAAAGGTAGATGTGTGGTCATTAGGTATTATGACCATTGAGATGTTAGAGGGAGAACCTCCATATTTAAATGAAGATCCATTAAGAGCGTTGTATTTAATTGCAACAAATGGTACGCCAAAATTAAGACATCCAGAATCTCTATCCTTAGAAATAAAAAGATTTTTGAGTGTATGTTTATGTGTCGACGTGAGATATAGAGCATCGACAGAAGAATTATTGCATCATAGTTTCTTTAGCCTCGCTTGTCAACCTGAGGATTTGTTGTCACTTTTGGAATGGAAACTTTAGAAAGGAATTAAATTACATTTATTGAAAAGGGAATTAAACATTAAAAATTATCAATACACTTTTTATCAAAACTATATATAATAAATTATTTGCATCAAATATGATTCTGCATTTTGTAACCAGATTCATACAGTTTAGGAATTTTAAAAAATTAAAACAGACAACCTATTATGTATTTTGTATTTAACAGAAAATAAAAATACTATACTTTTATTGAAAATGTTAACTTCTTCATTTCGACGTTAATTATGTTGTGATTTTATAAACTTGTATAATAATTTGTAACTTTGGTAAATGGTATTGAAAAAAAATATATTTACGTTTTGTAACAAAAATTAAAAAAGCGTTTAAATAATTCAAATTTTTAAAAATGACTATTAAATGATCAAGAATATTATTAATATAAAAATATATTTAATCACCTAATAAAAGTGAATATTCTTCTCAAACATTTGAGGATAATTTTCTAATTTCTGTCATTAAAGTATTGCTAAACCTAACCACTGAAGAACTCTATCAGATAATTGGAATACATGATCTAGATATTTGACCCTATTTGGCAAAACGATATATTTGAGATAAATATCCATATGTGAAGATGAATGTAGGCTCTATCACAAAACTTAACAATAAATTTATCAATTATACTCTGCTGTCTCATTCAAAATTAAATCGTAATATAAGAAATTATTCTTCTTCATCAATAAAGAAACAGTCTGAACAAAATGATACAAAAATTAAATCGAACGCCAATAATGATACTGGAATTAAAGAAAGTAAAACTTTGGTTGAAAGTGAAAGTAATAATAGTACTGCAGAGGTACCTACTATGAAGAAGTTATTGCTTGTTCCAAAGGTTGCATCTACAGATAATCTTTCTTCAGATGAAATTCAAACTGAAGGGTTATTTGCAGGTTACAGACCTTTATTCTTAGGCAATTCATCAGTTGAAGTTAATAGAAAAACCAATGTATTGGATAATTTTTTTACATCATTTGCAAAATTAAAAGTTTCAGAGTCATCTGCTAACACAGATGATCTTGAGTCTAAGCGTATTCAGGATTCCATAGATGAATGGCAAAATGAAATACATGAAGAACCTGATGAACCACTACGAGTTGAAAATAGGAAACCCATCATACCTTGGGATGCCTCAATAGGAGGAATGGTTTATTCAGATAAATCGTTTAAGGGCCTTCCAAAAAGTGTGGTTTCCAAACTATCGCCATTCAAGCTTGTCAAACTTGAAAAGACCAAGCATAACTTCAATAAAAAACCCAAAAGTTTCATTAAGATGAAAGTTCACAATTCAAGAGTGAATGTAGATATCGAAATGGTAAATTTATTAGAATCGGATAAAACTAAACACTACGATAAACATATACAAAATGGATCAATTATAGGAGTAACTAGAGAAGAAATGATTAAACATAAAAAAGAATATGAATCTGAGATGATAAGCTATATGTCACTTTTTAAGTTTATAAAATCTGATCAAAAGCTTTATAGAACATATTTAGAAAAATTGAACAGGTTTTTAGAAAAACAGATTCTTAAAAAAATTAAATTGCATACCCACAATCCAATTCTAAATAACAGACTTCCTATGTTCATATATTTACCACCAACTAATACCAACTTGAAATCATTTAAAAGAATCTTGAGGAAACAAATTGTTGATCAGACATATCCTTTGGTAACAATATTACTGCCTTTTTATGATAAAGATTCGAAAAGAAAAAAAATATTATCCACTTTTAACAATAAAGTTGATAATTTATTGAAAGAATTACTAATCTCTTTACCTTCATATCACATTGTTGATAAAGAAAATGACTGTTTAATTCAGAGAAGTCCAGTTCCGAATTTTAAAAGGATCCATTGGTTGAAGCCAACATTGCGCAAGAATACATTTTACGGTAAAAATATTAACAAGGAATATGTATTCAATTTCAATAAAGATTACGATATTACCAGGAGTAATATTAAATATATGAGATATCCTATTAGCATACGCTGTAGGACTTTGAAAGAGGCATTTAGTGAAGGGGGGTTGTTTGGTTGATTCATTTTTTGCAGTTGATCATTTCAGTTAGAAGTGAAATTTTTTAACTATTATTTTATACATTTTGTATATAAGTTGTTGTGTATAAAATTGTTAATAAAATTTTTCCCAATATATTGTCATGCACTATATATATTCTTAAATGTCTTATAAATGCAAAATACATATGTATTTATTTAATGTTTTATCCCAAGAAGCCCTTTATCCTAACTTAATAAAAAAAGTAGTGCTTTAATCATCAGAAGCACTATCAATGATTATTTCTTCATCTGAGTCGAAGATAACATCAATTGTTTTGTATAAATGGACATTATTTGTTTGATCCAATCCAATTTTCTGTCTAACTTTAATCTTATTTTCTTCAATTGCCCTTATATTTGTATTTGATGAAGTAATTGAACCCTGTCCCAATGTTTTCAGAATTACATAATCTGTAAACATTATTAGTTTATTATACGATCTACGTATATTGTCGCCAAATGTGAAATTTTGTTTTCGATTCTCATCTTTATCAACGAAGCTCATATTTTCGACATCAGAAGTCATACTACTTAACTCGTAAGAATTTTGTACAGGTAAAGAGCTTTCTCTTAGCAATAAATCATCATCATCAACTTGGAACGAAAAGTTTTTATCGACGTCACTTTTTTGATTATATACTCCTGAAGTACTCTCCAGAGTTCCAACTACTAACTCAGAACCTTCATCTTCATTATCATTGTCATCCTTATAGTTGGAGTTATAATTTGAATCTTCATTGCCTACTGTTCTTCTTAATGCATCTTGAACTTTTAGAGCATACTTGGCGAATTTAAGACCATCGTCATTTTCTGCGTAAATTGTCCTTCCTAAGATACTTTGGGTCTCTTTTTTCATTTGTTCGATTGATATTCGATTTATCCATTCCCATACTATTGCAGTTGCCCCAACATAAGCAGTTAAGTTAAAAACTTCACCGATATTGTCAATCCAAATTTCAGCCAAATCAAAAAAAAAGAAAATAATTTGAAATAAAACCAAAAGTGCCGATAATGCAGATATAAATCCTATTGAGAAGTTATTAAAACAAATTCTAAATCTTGATAAGATATATGAAATGATAATAGCTGCATAGGAAGTTGCAAGAGCGATTCTCAACAGATAAACAAAAGGATTCAAAGTGGTAAGTTTGGCAGTTTCCGCCGAAAAGAATGATACAGCATATAGAATATTGGAAATAACGACCATTATTATACCCACCAATAGAGTGAACCTCTTCTCATCGAGAGTTGGTAATAATCTTGTGATGTTGACTAACTGACAAAGTTGTAACAGACATACAGCAATGAAATCCAGTATTTTATAATCCAATTTTGTACCCAGCTCAGTAATAATAGCCTGGACAGTTATTGCTCCAAAATTTTGGAATTCATTTTTAATCAATATTAGCATTCTCGATGTGAAAAGAATCAATGTGGTAGCGGACAGCACGGATGCAAATCGCAATGTATACAATAGCGATTGCCGTTGATTATCATGTATGACTATAAACAAACATATTGTTAGGAATATAGAAGCGACCATATTTGCAGTGACCACCACGATCAATATGTAGATAGAGAACCTAAAGTGGCCACCTTTAGTTCCAGGTTGGTTCAAGTATAGAGTCCAATCATTCTCCGTCGAGTCGATATACGGTATATCAAATAAACGTTTCGCCTTAGAGACTGCATACGATGGTAGTAAATCATAGCAATGTCCTTTGAACCTTAAATAATCAGCATGATAAAACTTTGCCATATCATCAAGAGAAATGACTAATCCTGAGCCTAACTCTTGTTCATTACAACCAGAGAATGAATAATCTCGAGGTCTATCGACCTCCCATGTATTAAAAAAACTCATCTAATCCAAAAAAAAAATCCTTTACGTCAGCAATATCATAAAAAAAATATTTGGTTGTGTTTAAAATGTAAAATATAATTTTTCAGAGACCGTTTTTAATGTTGTTCACAGTCTAGGATACTTCTTGGTTGTCAAAAAGAAAGAGGTAAACCAACCAACCCATCAACAGAACAGTAAATACCTTTTCTTTTAAACACATTTCCCAATGGATCTCCTAACCTTCCTCCCTTCATTTATCAAAGCACTCTTCATAAAAGTCTCAAGTTTGTGCTTCTCTCAATCAGAAATCATCAATTGTGGTTTTTTTGTTCTTTGTAAGTTTTTGATGTTGAAGTTTCGGACCACTCGCCGAAGAAACCGCCGCACAATCCCTCAAAAAAGTTCCTGTAATTTTATAAAATCTTAAACTTTTAACATTCGTAATACAAAAAGTTTATTTTATTATTCCTCGTTCAAGTGACTAAAACTGAATTAGTTGATTTATAATTAAGATGAATTTATTTATATAACTGTATATTTTGGGTTTAATGATTCTGTATCCAGCAGGAAACGTATGCGGTTGGTTAACGGGAGTAACCTTATATGTATATTGACTGATTTGATTTCGTTGCTTTTTAGGTTTACATCATTGAATAATTTTTTTTGTTTGAGATAGTTCGTTTGCCTATTTGTAATCATCTATTTTTAAACATTGTCCTTTTTTTTTGCAGCAGCAGCAGTCTGTTGTTTGTTTCTTTGATTTTATTTTTCTTTCTGTGACCAACTAAGCAGTTTATTAAAGAAACCATTGAAATTCAATTATTGTCGTTCAGATCCAACTGTGTAGTGAACGATTTTTTCTGGAGGCTCCAAAGACACAATGAGAGGCGTTGATAATGAGTATCAGATACCCGATACTCATGAAATGAAACAAGCAACATCGTTTGGGGGTGATTTAAATTCATTGAGAAAGAAGCATTCGCACACAAGTGATAGCCACAGGATTAGTCTCGGTGGTCACACAAAGAGTAATAATATCAACAATGCCATCAATAACATGAAGGCAAAATTCACTTTGAGATCACCATCGGTGCCAAATTTACAAGATAGTCTTTACAGTGCAGCTAATAATAGTACTCCTGTATTAAGTAATACTAGGAAATTTGATTCTGATTGTTATAAACATCAAGATAAGAATAAAGTTATAGAGAAGAAAAATTCAGTGAATAATAAAACTCATCACGAGGATGCTGCCATCAGTGTGATCAATCTTTATGATGATGACGACGATGAACATTCAAAATTAAATTTTAACAGCAATAACCCACAGAATGAGGACGGACGTTCAGATGATGATGACGATGACGATGACGATGACGATGATGATGATTCAGAAAATATTCATGAATCTGCAGAAATATTAACCAATTCACAAGAGGTAGAAGTTGTACCCAACAAAGTCGCAAGAAGTCGTAAAAATCTAAGTACAGAACATTGTGACAGATACGGTTTTGTAAAGCAAAATAATCATGTCTCAGAAGAAACATATAACAACTGGTGGGAAGGTTATTCAGAATATTGTATAAGGAGAAAACACAAATGGGTACTACTGTTAGAAAAGTCAGGTTTGCCAGTTAACAATGATGTTCCTGTTCGATTCCCACCACAAAGTGAAAAGTTGAAACGATATGTTAGGAAAGGTATACCTGCAGAATGGAGGGGAAATGCATGGTGGTATTTTGCCAGAGGGCAAGAAAAGCTAAATAAAAATAAGGATGTTTATGCTAATTTATTGAAAAAGATAGATGAATTAGAGAAAGAAACCCCTAAACCAAAAAATTACGACTTTGATGTAATTGAGAGAGATTTAAATAGAACTTTTCCTGACAACATTCATTTCCAAAAAGAAGAATTCTCAAATGCAGAACCTGTAATGATTAAATCTCTACGTCGTATTTTAGTAGCTTTCTCATTATACAATCCGAAAATCGGTTATTGTCAATCAATGAACTTTTTGGCAGGCTTACTGCTTCTCTTTATGGATGAAGAACGAGCTTTCTGGATGTTGGTTATCATTACATCAAGATATTTACCTGGTGTTCATAATATAAATTTAGAAGGTGTTAACATCGACCAGGGTGTTTTATTACTATGCATAAGAGAATATTTGCCTGAATTATGGACGGAAATTGAATCATCATATAATAGTAGTAACATAAAGAACTCGGTAAATAACTCCACATCAAAAAATTTGTTTTTGTTCAAATTACCTCCACTTACATTATGTACGGCTAGTTGGTTTATGAGTTGTTTCATTGGAGTGCTCCCAATTGAAACCACTTTAAGAATTTGGGATTGTTTGTTTTATGAAGATTCACATATCCTATTTAAGGCATCGTTAGCGATTTTTAAACTTTGTGAGCCAGAATTGTTGAAGGGTAGAAACACTCGAAGGTCTTTTGGGCAATATGGATTAACTAATAATAAACAGCATAAAAATTATAGGTGTCAAGATGATCAAGACATGCATATGTTTCAAGTTATACAAACAATTCCAAAGACTATTATTGACCCTAATGATATATTTGAAAAAGTTATCTTTAAAAGAAGACTCCAATTGAATAGGTTAGACCAAGAGGAAATTGATAAATGTAGAAAGTATGTAACCTCTCAAAGACAAAAGCATAAAAACTATAACGATATTTTAAATAAGACTAATAAGAATACTGTTAATGATGAGGAACAAATAACATACAAAGACAACTTTATAAATAATTCAATTGATGTGCTTGGCAAAGATTTAAAAATGACAAGTGATATGGTTAATGATGCCCTCTCTTCTGAGGTGTACGATTTCAAGAGAGGTTTCTCTGGTGTTCATTGGAACAATAGCATTAAAGAGAGGGTTAAACATATGCGTAAAAAAAAGACTAAAGAGGATTAATAATATGTTGTAATAGATTCCAATTTCAAATAAGATTACCTTATATTTAATCTTTGTTAATAAATTCATCGAAAGGAAACAACATTATGATAATGTTTGTATATATTATTAGAATAATATTACATATATAAAAAAATATTTGCATTAAGACAAAACTAATTCATTTCAAAATTTGTTCTCATTTTTTTAATAGCCTTAGTTGCCTCGTCAGAATTATTCCATTTATTTGATAGTAGGATTTCAATTTCATCCCATGGAACTTCATACGTGGTTTTTGTCTGAACAGATTCTAGTGATGGACTTTCAGGCTCTGCGTTACCTTCATCAGCAGATATGGCCTTTGATATCATGACATTTAATGTCGCATCAGCAACATTTAAGTCTGATAATAAAACCTTATCATGTAATACTTTACCCTTTAACAAAAATTTTATAGCAGATTGTTTATCAACGTGTCCATCTTCTTGAAGAAATTGTTTGACTTGAAGAATAGTATCTAATGTTGAGAAGTCATGTTCAATAGTGAATTTTGGAGCTCTGATGCTTTTCAATGTTAATTTCACTGAACTAGAAACATCAGATTTGCCATTACTGATGGTACCATTGGCACTTCTTGCTCTAGAAGGCTTATATTTGTATCTTAAGGCTGGTAGTGCGACACCAAGGCTTGTAACTTCTTGTAAAGGCTTTTGGTAGTCCTTAGACAATACAAGATCAGATAAAGTGGCTAATGTAAGAAACCTACTTACAAATTCTTTCTCAGTTGGTTGAATGGTTTCAATTGACATTTCTTCTATTGTTTAGGTAATCGTGTAATTTATATAAAACTTTCGTGAGCACTGACTGAACTGACAGTTTTTAATTGATTAATCCCTAGTAATCGAGTGGTCAAAAGGTTTAAGATAAATAATAACCAGTAAATATATATGTTTGTGAAGGGAGATATGGGGAATATTTACTCAATATAATCCCAATTGTATTTATAATTCCACTAACTGTTGTAAAACTTTACTTTGTAAAACTTAAAATTTATACGAAATTTAAGAAATTAACGTTAAAACATAAAAATTTACAAATGAAGAAAGAAAGTGTTTGGAGGTTAAAAGAGTTGGTTTAATTTATTATATTGGGCTAGACAATTTGGATATTAATTTATTTTTTTAATAAGGACATACAGTTAGAGACTAATTTGCTGCTCTTGGTGTGACTATTCAATTGGTTATTTGTTATTCCTGCCATCATTTTTTTTTTTTTCTTGCCATTTCTAAATGAAATTTAGATGATTTCACCACAGAATGTTTCTAATTCTACGGAACCTTCAGATCAAAGACCTCTCTTTTTCAATTGTCATGAGTATACAGAGACCTATTACAAGGATTTAGTTGATTTTGGAGAATACCAAGGACACGATGAGGACCATGAGCTATGTATAACACATTTTCCAAATGTGTATGTCCCAATCAACTCAGAAAAGTTTAAAAGGACTAGGATAGTAAGAATCCCTAGGTCTTTTGATAAATCTTTAGAATATCCTCAGTTTAGTACTTTGATGCCTGGTTGTGAACCAGCAGCAATTGAAAATGATATTGATGGACTGAGATTTGTCCCACATGGTAAATTTGACAATCCAGAACAACAGTTTGGTTATTCTTCTGTAAGTCCATTATCGAATTATCTGACTACTGAACAACTCGAAGAGATTGTTACAAATATTAATAGAATTACCAAAGACTCGTTTAGAATATATTCCTATTATAATATATTTGATTTATTGATGGAAATGTTGACTCTAACACTTTGGAGATGGTTTGCAAAATACATTTACCCACATCCATCGCTTAAAGTGGACGAGTATATTGATGAATTAAATCAATCAAGAGATATTCAAGCAAAGAATATAAAAATTATACCATTGAGGGAATCTGGGTTTCTATCCATCGACTTTGAGATACCGACTCCATAATTATCTTAAAATTATGTTTATTAACTGGTTTATAGTTATTAATAAAATTCTTAGTGCTGGCCTGAATATGTTTTTAAGAATGTTTATAAATGTATATAATTTGAATTATAAATGCTATGATTCTTTTGATTAATCTATTGTAAGACTTACCAAAATCTTGGCTTATGAATGAATGATGAGACTTAAGAGTCACTATTTATGATAGTCAGATCTGTAAAATTACCAATGTAGTTGCATGTTTCATAACTAAAATTAGGATAGTAATAATTGTAGCTCAGAAAAATTAGAGAATTCGAGTCTGATTCCTCTGGGCAAGAGAAACCAAAATCACTAGGACAATCTCTAACAATGGAGTGACACATATCGATGCAAGGTAAAACTTCATAATAATCTCTCACTGGTTTGATGATTTCGTTGATGTATTTATTTCTGTTAATATTTTTATTTCTTGAGATAAAATATGGTTCATCGACAATTGAACATCTAGGAATTGAAACTGCACATAACCAATCCTTGTATGAATTACTGCAGTCTTCGCAGGTTCTTAAAGGAGAGTATCTGGCATCTAGCTCAGTATCACATGGAATTATTTGCAATGCCTTTGAGAAATTGGTATAAAGTGAATTACTAATCGAATCGTATAAATCTGCAATCGCAGTCTTATTATCTTGTAATCCCTCTGGGGTTGGAACAGAATAAGCTACACCACTACAAAAATCAAGTCCAAATATTAAGGAGCAAGTATTATCGGAGTTTGTAGAGAATGAAAAGCTTTTAAATACTAACCCACCACTTGTGTTATCATCACTAAGGTCATTGTCTTTTGAAAATTTTTTAGTCAAAAATCCAACATATTCCGTCGAACTATTTAATCCAGTGATGTAAAATTGGCCTTCCGTATTATAACTGTACGAAGGTAAGTTTAATTTAAAGATTTGAAATTCATCTTGATCTAGTGATTCGAATTGTCTTCCCCAATTTGGAGAGTCTTCAGATGATATTATGTAAGGTCCATTTTTAATGGCACTTACAGAAGAGTTTCTATCTGCCGTTAGTTTTGCTGCTTCTTCTGTTGTGTAAATGAATACATCATAATCTTCGTTAATACTTGTTGAATTTGTTGTTATAGATGATGCCATTGAATTATGACCGATTAACAGTAACGCTGAGTTGTGATCTGTATCTATGAGTTCTACATATGTTCTTTTATCCCATTGGTAGTATAGATCTTCTTCTGAAACAGCTATTTCATATTCCCAAGCGAAAGAAGAATCTATGACATCGTCAATTTCAATGGCGAGCCCAGTATCTGAATCCACTACTTCAACTGCTAAATATAGATTTGAATATGTAGAATTATTCGTGGTGGTAATATCACTGGAAAAAGTGCTTGCTAATGCAGAAACGTAACCATTTTCGAAATCCACATAAGAAGTTCTATTAAGTTCATCAAACATCTGGTCATTGAACCCATAGTACACTCTTAAAGTTGTCCCATTAGAATTCGGTACTGTTAATAGGTTCCCTGAGATGAAGAAAAACCCAATATTGGAGCTTGAAGACTGATCATCACCCAACGTAAAGTAAAAATAATTAATCTCACCAGGAGATATGGTATTGTGAATAGGTACCGACTCATCCAATACGTTTGTACCGTTCTGTGAAGCAAAAATGTCCAGTGCACTTGCCAAATTCTTATCAAAAGCGTAACAAGATATTGGCAGGTACACAATTAGCAAAGAGATTATATTGAATAGCATTGTATGGCAAACTGATATCGACAATTGTCATGCTCTGTAAATTTATATATTACATAAAACTTATACTCCAATTTAAATATTACAGAATTATTTAAATCAAAATACCTTCTTCATCTTTATATCGAGAGTAAAATTTAAAGGTTCAAAGTTCATCCATCGCAAGAATTTTTCAAACAACACGATCTCAACCTGAAAAGAATTTGAAACACGTTAAATGTTTTTTGTTTTAATATAAGAGGAAGGTTATTGTAATTGTAATTGTAATTGTGAAGAGTACCTCTTTTGAGTTTGCATGATTATGATTATGCAATATTTGCTATTACGATTTTTCTTTTGTTGTTAGAAATTGGTTCAGTGGCAAGTGACGATCGAGGGAAAGTTTAGTGAAAAGATATAAGTCAACGAATCTGATCGAAGTGAGATGAATGGATCCGAGAAGAATTTAGAGAACCTGCCATGGGTTGAAAAGTACAGACCTTCTTCCTTGGATGAAGTTTACGGTCAATCGGACATTGTTAATACTGTGCGTAAGTTTGTTGAAGAGGGGAAGTTACCTCATCTTCTGTTCTATGGTCCTCCAGGTACTGGTAAGACCTCGACGATAATTGCATTGGCTAAAGAGATATACGGCAAGAATTATTCTAACATGGTACTTGAGCTGAATGCTAGTGACGACAGAGGTATCGATGTTGTTAGAAACCAGATCAAAGAGTTTGCATCCACCAGACAAATTTTCAGCAAAGGTTTCAAACTGATTATTCTTGATGAAGCCGATGCCATGACCAATGCTGCCCAGAATGCACTGCGTAGAATTATTGAGAAGTACACAAAGAATACTAGGTTTTGTATTCTTGCCAATTATGCGTATAAGTTGACCCCTGCACTGCTGAGTAGATGCACACGATTTAGATTCCAACCTATCCCTGAAGAGGCATTAGCCCGCCGTATGAACAACGTAATCGTGCAAGAACATTTGAAGATCGATGATGCAGCTAAAGAGGCATTATTGAAGGTGTCTAAAGGTGATATGAGACGTATCATGAACATTCTGCAGGCTTCGCAAAATTCTGTGGACTCGGAGAACGGGGAGATCACCAGAGACATCATCTACGATTGCTGTGGTATCTGTAGACCGGAGGACGTCCAACAGATTCTGAAAAGTATATTAGAAGACGATTTCAGTACATCCTACTACACAATGAAGCGTATATGTCAAACCAAAGGTCTGGCGGTGATCGACGTCATAGAGGAGATCGTTGCCGTACTAGAAGGATACGAGTTGAAGAGCGAGACCAGACAGGAGTTACTGATCCGCATGAGCGAGGTTGAGTACTCGATCTCGAAAGGTCTCAACAGCAAGATCTCCCAGAGTGCCATCATCTCTGCGATCAAGACATCCTTTGAGCACGAAACAGAGGCCTGAATACGCGGGGCTCAGCTAGTTCACCTAGTTCAGCTAGTTCACCTAGTTCAGCTAGTTCACCTAGTTCAGCTAGTTCACCTTCCACCATGGTCCTTAGTTAATCTGCACACTACATAATATATTAGCAAACAATAAATAAACGCCTAAGAAACAAACATCCATTACACTAATCATCGCCATCGCAACAGCTCTCTCTCACTCTTTGAAGAGATCGGATGGTCGATGGTCGATGGTCGACTTACCCGCCCCGCCCATTCACCACTAAAAATTTCGAGACGCCGTTTCTCGAAATTTTTCGACGTTTTGAGATTTCGAATTTAAAGAAAGGATGGGGGTGGTGGATATTTGATGATGATTTATTTATTATAAGCTGACGTTGTGTTGATTGTCTTTGGTTTATATATATTTATTTTGAACGTGTGTGTCTGTGTGTGTGTGTATGTGAGACAAGAATACCGCTCAATTAGAATCTAGGGGAAACATTTTCTTTTGGAAACGCTCAGAAAATCTGAAGAACAACTATCACATTATGGAAGACACTCATCTGCATGATCACGTACCTGACTCCTCGATTGGTGTTGCTGGGCCTGTTTTGGGGCCTGCTTCCGTCGTCGAAGGAAATACTGAGCTGCATGCACTCGACGACCCGAACGTGTACCACTGGGTCTGCCAGTTGACTTACGGCCCACACAAGGAACAAGCCATGTTGGAGCTTGGAAGGAAAAGAGAGCAGTTTGACGACTTGGCTCTTGTCATTTGGAGCTCGTTTGGTGTGATGACGTCGCTGTTGAACGAGATCATTGGCGTCTACCCGATGTTGCAGCCTAACTACCTCACAAATCAATTGTCTAACCGTGTATGCAACGCTCTGGTCCTGTTACAATGTGTAGCTTCTCATCCAGAGACTAAGCATCAGTTCTTGCAAGCACATATCCCATTGTTCCTATTTCCGTTCTTGAACACTACTTCGAGACAGAGAACCTTTGAGTATTTGAGGCTGACTTCATTGGGTGTGATCGGTGCATTGGTCAAGAATGATTCGCAAGAGGTCATCAGCTTCTTGTTGAGGACTGATATCATTCCATTGTGTCTCCGTATAATGGAAACCTCTTCCGAATTGTCGAAAACTGTCGCAATCTTTATTTTGCAAAAGATCTTGTTGGATGACATCGGTTTGCAGTACATCTGTGCCACTTTGGAGAGATTCTATGCTGTGACTAACGTATTGAAACATATGGTAGACCAGTTGACAGCCCAGAGCCCACCAGGAAGACTGTTGAAACATATAATTAGATGCTATTTAAGATTGAGCGACAATTTGGAAGCAAGAAGACTTTTGAAAATCGTACTACCTGAAAAGCTAAGGGATGACACATTTACCGAGGTATTGAAAGACGATGTAAATACTAAAAGATGCTTAGCACAGTTATTGCTTACGTTAAATGAAGAGCCATCTCAACAACAGCAACAGCAACAGCAACAGCAACAGCAACAGCAACAGCAACAGCAGCCTGTTCCTCAATAATAAAAATAAATACCTGCTGTTGTTTTTTTTTATCATTGTTATTACTATTATTATTGTCATCAACATCATCTATTGCAGTTGTATTTATTTTCCCTTTTCCTCCATATAGCACCTGTTGAGAGCACTCTTCCCACTGATTAATGCAAATATTCGACCTTGTAATTTTATCACCTATATCAAAAGGACAAGACTCACCAGCCTCCAAAAAGAAATCAAAATGTATACACTTCGCATCGAGCTTATATAAATTCTGTGTTTTTTTTTTTGTAGAATTTTATTTGTATTTTATTTCGCATCAAAGCATATATTTTATCATTATCAGACTCCTTTCCCCTATATATTCTCCTTTGAATTACACCCTCAGGGTCAAAGACCACACCTTTCATCACTCGATATAATCCCTGTAAACTCCACTATCAATCAAGCTTGAATACGTTCTCACTATTGAACGAACCGATGTCGTATATATCTCATTCATTGAGATATAAACTGCTAGATCAGTGGCATCGACCAGTGCCTCCCCAGTGTGTCACCAGTGTCCAGCCACCCGGGTAAGCGTATTCGTCGGAAGTGATCATAACACGTCAGTTCTCAAAAGTTTTCCAAATTTTTGAAAAAAGGAACTTCTCAAATGAATAAAATTGTGAAAGAATCACACTAAATGAGGATTCTATAGATGATAAGTGATATATATATATATATACATGTATTAGTTTTTAAACCATTGTGATCAGATTATAGATTGGTGAGGATTTATTTAATTGCAAGTTTATATTCCATTGTATCGTAGTTGCGAATAATTGATTGTTCCCTTCTAGAACTGCAAGTTAAAAATATTCAGTAATGTCTACTCATACGTATAAGAAGTTTGAGAGTTCTGATTCGGGCGACATTCCTGACAAGATGACAATCTATCAGGACTGTATGACCCAGTTCAACGAATCACCCGTCAATGCTAAAAGATGCCGTATTTTAATTTCTCGTTTATTGAGATTATTAGCTAACGGTGAAACCTTCCCAGAGACTGAAGCTACTGCTCTGTTCTTTTCCATCTCAAAGTTGTTTCAACATCCAAACGACTCCTTGAGACAAGCAGTTTATCTATCTATTAAAGAATTGAGTGGCATCTCTGAGGATGTTTTGATGGCTACTTCTTCTATTATGAAGGATGTCCAAAATGGTTCTGACTTGGTTAAAGCTAACGCTATCAGATCTTTAAGTGTCGTTCTAGATGAATCGACCGCTTTCTCTGCAGAAAGACTATTGAAAAGTGCTGTTGTCAGTAAGAATCCAACTATTTCTTCCGCCTCCTTAGTAACTTCCTATCATTTGTTACCTATTTCTGAAAACACTATTAAAAGATTCTCAAATGAAACTCAAGAAGCTGTTATTGATTTGAAACCATTTCCTCAGCAAGATATTATCGGTGATTATTATCCAAACTCTACATTCATTACTCAATACCATGCATTAGGTTTATTGTATCAATTGAAGAAGAATGATAAAATGTCATTATTGAAATTAGTTAAGCAATTTGCTGATTCGAATAATTTAAAAAATCAATTGGCAAAAGTTCAATTGGTTAAGATTGTTAATGAATTGGTTCAAAGAGATCCTCAATTATTCCCACAATTTCAAAACATGTTGTATAATTGGTTGAACAATAAACATGAATCAGTTCAAATTGAAGTAAGTAAAGTCATTACTTCTTTTGCTGCCACAAACCAAAGGCTGGTTTCTCCAGAATTATTTGCAATTGTTATTCAAACTTTACAAGGCTTATTGACTGTCCCAAGAGTTACTACTAAATTTGCTGTGTTAAGAATATTAAATAGAGTTTCTATGGTTTCTCCAGAAAAGATTCTAATTTGTAACCCAGAATTAGAGTCTTTGATTAACGATTCAAATAGAAATGTTTCAACTTATGCAATCACTATCCTATTGAAAACAGGTACCGAAAAGAACATTTCTTCTTTAATTTCAACCATTACTAAATTTATTCACGAAGTCTCTGATGATTTCAAAATTATTATTATTGATGCTGTTAGAACGTTATCATTAAATTTCCCACAAGAATGGAAAGCTATTCTAAATTTTTTAATTGATGTCTTAAAAAATGGTGAAGGTGGTTTCAAATTCAAAAACAATATTGTTGAAGCATTGATTGATATCGTTTCTTTTGTACCCCAATCTAAGGAATTAGCCTTAGAGAATTTATGTGACTTCATAGAAGATTGTGAATTTAACGAAATTTTAGTAAGAATCCTTCACTTATTAGGTAAAGAAGGTCCATTTACCTCTAACCCATCTTTATATGTTAGACATATTTATAACAGATTAGTTTTGGAAAATTCTATTATTAGATCTGCTGCTGTTGTCTCCTTATCAAAGTTCGCATTATCAAAGAAGGATACATCTTTAAGGGAATCTATTGTTAGCTTATTGAAAAGAATTGCTAATGATCCAGATGATGAAGTTAGGGACAGAGCTATTATTGCTTTACGATTCATTGAAAATTCTGACGAAAAAGTCAGTGAAGAATTTATTCAAAGTAAATACACTTTCGATTTCCAATCTTTAGAATCAAAATTATCTGATTATGTGAATAATAATTCTGATTCTTTTGCTACTCCTTTCGATTCTTCATCTATTCGTAGAATAACTGAAGATGAGGCCAAGGCATTAGAATTAAAGAAAAAACAAGAAGAGTTACATAACAGCAGACTAGAGTCTACCGAAGGTGCTAAACTAGAAGGTTCCGTTAATAATGAAAGGGCAGATGCAGCTACTTACAGCGGTCCAAGTTCTGCTGAAGATCAAAGCGAACTGTTGGCCACCAAATATGCTGATGAATTATTATCAATTGAAGATTTCAAACCATTCGGTTCATTAATCAACAGTTCCAATTTATTTTCTTTAACTGAAGCAGAGGCTGAATTTGTTGTCAAAGGTATTAAACATTTATTTAAGGAACATGTTATTTTCCAATTTAATATCACAAATACATTAAATGATGTTGCTCTTGATAACGTTTCTGTTACATGTACTCCAGAAGATGCTGATAATGCTAACCTTGAAGAGCTATTTAGTATTCCAATTGATAGGTTATTACCATCTACCGAAGGTTCATTCTATGTTGCCTTTAAGAAATCTGAGGAGATAGTAATGGAAGGTTTCTTGAATAACCTAACTTTCACTACTAAAGAATTAAACCCAGAAACTAATGAACCATTTGAAGGTGATGAAGGTTTCGAAGATGAATACGAAATCGATCCCATTTATTTAAATGCTGGTGACTATGTTAAGAGTTCATTTGTCGGCGATTTCACATCTGTTTTTGACGAATTACCAAATGAAGAAATTGCTGTTTATAATATTCAAGAAAACATTTCAGTACAAGAAGTTATTGACAAGATCATCATTAATACAAGTTGTTTACCTTTGGAAAACACTCAATATGCACCAAACGAAGCTAACTCTCATGTTTTGAAATTATTTGGTAAAAGTGCATTAACTGGTGTTAAGATTGCATTAATTGTTAGAATTGTTAAAAGTTCTAAAGGTGTTGCTTTGAAAGCTCAAGGTAGATCTGAAAACGCCACTTTATGTGCTGATTTGGTAAACAGTATTATGTAAATGTTAGAACTAAATACTTTTGATTACTACTGATTTGAAGCACGAACATTATAAATTTTATCATAAAAGATTTTTTAAATTAGGATATTTTTGTATAATTACTGATATATATTTTTATTACTTTTAGAACAATATGGATAATTTGTAAAAATAAATATAAATGAAGTGACTAAAAGTTTATAATTAGATGTTGTTGATATAACGATACCTTGACTCCAAGTGCTGTTACAATAATTGGGCACTTACTGTCATATAACCATAAAAACTTTTGTTAGCAAAAAATTTGAGCGGTACGAGAATCGAACCCGTGTCCCCACCTTGGAAGGGTGGGATGATAACCACTACACTAACCGCCCAGGACTGTATGTGGGTTGTTGTAATATGAGTCTGATTAAAGTCTGATTTGTTAGTGTATTACTGAAACTAACCTGAATATATTATTATAGTGTTGTTACTATAATAAGGAGTGGAAGTGCGAGAGTCGGATCCTTGTATCCCTAATATGTATTCAAATTAAGCTTGTCTTTTTATCTCTATATATTATATAAAAAAGTATTTAGATTACAAAAACTATCTAATCTAATCATGAAATATGCTCAGTATTTATACTTCGATATTTCAAGATTCCTTGATTGTAAACGTGCTTCAGAACGTGTTTAAAACGTGTTTACAACATGGGTTTGTTGTAAACCAAACTTATGTCAGAAAATAATGTTGGAAAATATAGTAAAATACTATGATTACTAATTAGACTACAAATAAAATTGTGTTGGATTTCGGAGACTATGGTAGAAGATAGTTCTGCTTTGTTAGCAGTAGTGTTAGATTTGATGTTTAATTGAGTATTCATATTTGAGGTTATAGTATTACAGTATAATTCCTTGACCCTCTTTTATATGAATTTATACAAGATATATTTATTTATAAAATCTATAAATTATTTATCTTGATGACTTGGTGAAAAA